>JAOYSI010003385.1:0-15195 GCA_025775065.1 Hiodon alosoides
GGAAACCGGCGACAGACAGAGGAGAGAGGGGAAACCGGCGACAGACAGAGGAGAGAGGGGAAACCGGCGACAGACAGGAGAGAGGGGGCCGGCGACAGACAGAAGAGAGGGGGCCGGCGACGGACAGGAGAGAGAGGGGACCGGGGACGGACAGGAAAAAGAGGACGACAGGAGAGAGAGGAGACCAGCGGCGGACAGGAGAGAGGGGAAACCGGCGACAGACAGGAGAGAGGGGGCCGGCGACAGACAAAAAAGAGAGGGGACCGGCGACGGACAGGAGAGAGAGGGGACCGGCGACGGACAGGAAAAAGAGGAGGACAGGAGAGAGAGGAGACCAGCGGCGGACAGGAGAGAGGGGATAACGGCGGCAGACGGGAGAGAGGGGATAACGGCGACAGACAGGAGAGAGAAGGGATAAAGCCACCTACAGGAAACAGAAATGCACAGCACTTACCTGGAGACAGATGGAATGTTCTCATTCCTGCAAAGTCACCTAGACAGTGAAACAGGACAAACGACAGGAGACAGAAAAAAAAAAAAAACAGTGAGAAAAAGATGTCAGAAGAGATGCAGCGAATGTTTGGAGAGAGGCATGTCTGGTTGATGATAATGGTCCGAATAACGTTGTCGCAGAGCCGAGTAAGACCAGTTGAACCGAAAGGCCCAGAGCTTTTTTTCCTAACAGGATCTCGTGCTGAATATCTAGGAGACGGTGCATATCCTTTGTATTCTCAACCCTTGCTTGTTCATGCTCACCACTGTGAAGTCATTTTTCGAGGGGCTGTTTGTTTGCTCGTAAATGGTCAACTGAGTGGGGGACAGATGAAATGAAGAAATAAACAAGCAACACAATTCCCAATAGCGAACAAAATGTTTTTGTTCACCACTGCGTCGTTGTCCTTAACACAATTCCATCACCAACTGTTGTAAAAAGCACTGTTCCTAGGATCCTGGTGGTTTGATCTTTGTGGAACTGAAGTTGACTAATCAGAGTATATATTACCCCGCCAGATGTGAATACTGAACATTTTTATTCAGTTTTGTACAAACTGTGGAATGCGTCAGAAAGCAAAAAGCAAACAGGTTCCGTCACTCGTTATTGATGTGTTTACACGCACTGAAAAACTTCTTCGGTCTGTGCATATTTTTCCAGAGTTTAAGTGGAATTTATTTTTATTAGTTTACCTGTGGTCTGGCAAGTGACAGAGTTTTCCCCATTAGGTTTATTTTGACAATTTATATAATTATTGGCACCTAAACTATGGTACCTAATATTACATAATTTGTTGATTTTACCTATAGCTCCTATGTACTATTTCATCAGCCATACGTCCTTGGTGCTTTTTCAGGGTAACTACATTAGGAGATGCTGGGGATAGGGCTACACTAGTTTCAGAACACCTGGTCACCCTCACCACAGTCACCGTCACTCCACCTGTGTCACTTCCCCTGTGTCACTCCCCCTGCCATTACCGGTTAACGCACTGTTCTCACCATGTAGGCCTTCTCCTGCTGGCTCTGTTTCAGGAACTCCTCCATCTTCAGCTCGTTCTCAAGTTGCCGCACCGAGTCGTTCTCGTAACTCTCGTCATCCGTGCGAACGAAGGAGTCCGTGTCGTCGCCGCCCCTGATATTACACAACAGATCAAGCAGGCATCAGCCAGACCTAGTGTTACACTTTAAGTTGTAGAATAAGTTAAAAAGAAAGAGTATTGAGAGGTCCAGGATTCAAAGCATGGCGCTGGAGACGAATTACGAGAATCTAGCTTTGAGCAAAGGATGCCTGGTATTTACATGTCACTGTGGATGAGGCCTGGCGTGTTGACGCTGTGGTGGTACCCTGGCTTTCTGGCGTGGATCTGCGCCAGGAAAGCTTTCTCTGAGGTGGGCGAGGGGACGAGGCCGTCGAACGGCATGCGACCAAAGTCAGAGTCTACGTTGCTCTCCGTCTCACTGCCTGCCTCTGAGGAGCGAGGGGAAGAAAAAACAAGCACTGGAGCACACTTGGGTTTGTAAGGTTCACCAGTCTCCAGGGACACCTGCCCCCTCTCCCCATCATGCCACTCATGCCTCCCCATCAGGGCGCCCTTAGCCACTGATTACTAACAGAAACGTGTAAGTTTAGAAACGCATATCCATTCAAAGAACTCCAGCCGGTCTGAAGCTCTCTCTACTAATGACTTTTAACACGTCGTAAGTAAAAACGGAAAACAATAACAATTACAAGGCTTCCTCATTAACTTTCTTTCTAATTTTAATAAAAGAAAAAGAAAACCCCTGCTGGCTGTCACAACACAGAAAATGTATTTTTTACCAAAATTGTATATGTTCAGCTAACGCAGGGGAAATCCACAGATAGACATTGAAAAACAGAACAGGCACGTTGACTGAAACCTGTACAAATAATGCGGAATGGGTATTTTACAACTACATAACACATAAATCGATTTTGCAACTATACAGCACCAAACATGCCAATTGCTTATACGGGCTTGTTGTGGTTACTTTGATATTGCAGCCAAGTCTGTGTGCCAGCTAGCCTGGCTAGGTTTCACAGGTTATGCCTGCCAGTCTTGTGTGTGCCTTCACAGCCACCCACACATTGCACAATGCTGTGGCATACACAGGAGCCCGTTTGAGAAACTGCTAACACTCGACTATCTAAAGGAAATAGTTCCTTTGTCCAGAACTGGCTGGAGGAGAAGAGCATGGGAAAGGCACTGTGGAGAAGCTGAAGCTCGAGGAAACAGAGATATATTCACGATTGAGTTAAAGTACACATATTATATATAGAAAAGCCTCCATAGAGGACTTACGGAGGACCGAAATGCTAATTCCAGCTGAGCTACTTAGAATGTATGGTGGATGTGTCTGTTGTAAGGGATTCAAAGATGTGCATGAGGGGTACGCTGCCGTCGGACCTCTCACCTGAATTCAGCTCCTTGACCAGGGATGACATGGTGTTTGTGATGGAATCAGCTGCCACCAGCAGGTCGTTTCTTAGGTTCCTCCTGCAGCCTGCATGTGCAATGGGGTGTGCAAAAGAGTTTAAAGAGCAGGAAAGCATAACTGTGCTCTCTCTGTTGCCTAGCAACACAAAGGAGAAAAAAAACACACACCTAACCTAATAAATTAGCTTTAATAACCTTGCATGGGTTCCCTTTTCCTTTTCCCCAATCCACACAGAGACGTGAGCACTCATCCTGCCATATCCAAAGGCGGTGAGCACAAACATGTTTCTTTAACGCTAACACCACTGGACACAACAACCCTCGGTTGGAAGGGTCTATTCGTCAACAAACCAGACATTGATTTTATTTATTTATGATGTATATGTAAGTGCGCGCGCGCGCACACACACACAAACACACACGCGCGTGTGTGCACACACTGGAAAAACATGAAAGGCTTGCACTGGCAAGGCTACACCATCATTTACAAGAAGAATGTTTTATTGATCCTCAGGAAATGAACAAGTCTCATAATCAACAGTGCAGGCTGTTTTGTGTCTGTACTTCATTTCAAGGTCCCGAAATCAAAGGACAAGGGTATAACCAACTACAAAGTTAGACTCGGAGGACTGTAGTCACCAAGTGCCTCTCCACTTAGGTTTACTGCCCACAGGCAATAACCTCAATTTTAGCTAAATTGTTGCCTCACTTTAATCAATTCCTATCCCTTCTGCAGCAAATGAGAACCAATGATAGACGAGGCCTACCAGCAGACCAGGGTAAGTACTCACCAAGCACCGTGTCAGACAGATTTGCTTCAGCATAAAACCTTTCAAAGGACACTCACTCACACAGAAAGCAACAGCAACAATAATTGAGGCATTTCGGCAGATCAATAGGCCACAGCTATTTGGGATGCAGCCAGTTGCAGCCTAGGAAGATGTTCTATTCATACAGATTTGAGGCTCCTTCTGTCAAATTGACAGATCATATTTTGTATTGCATTGCTCTCTCCTTATGATCGCCTTTGTCTATATATTAATCTCTTTAATAAAATTTAATGTTTAATTATCTTTAGTGAAATAAGTAGCTTGTCCAAATTACTATTTTTAACTGATGTAAACAAATTGCAACGAAACAAACATTTTTATAGTCTTGCTAAGTAAAAAAAAAAGATTTCCTGTTCACTGCATTGAAGGCTAGTTGCTTTTCTCAATATAGTGAAAAAAGGCTTTTTATATGGCCAGTGGTGGAGCTCTTTATATTTACAACCACTGATAAAACATAGACTCGCAACTTAAAACCAAAAGACACCCAACCTTAACCAGGAACCCCCGGCTGATTACCAATGATATACTTAGTCCACCCTGACAACCATATAGACACTCCATAGGGCTAATTACCTGTCACTCAAGTAGGCAGTTGATCTCTCGGCCAATAGGCTCAGTAAATCTGGGAACTTTAAAACCCACTTGCTCTTCCTGGGGTTCAGTATGCAGCATTACCCCAGGGAGTGAGGCCACAAAGGGGATTTCATGTACCCATGATCCTGAAGTGAGCATGATTGTGAGTGACTAAGTGATGTATCTGGAACTCTTAATGGGGAGAAGGTGTAATCGTTAGGGGTCCTATGATGTGCTGAAAGTGTTTTGTTTGGTGCAGACAGGGCAATGGTTTAGGAAGTAAAGACAAAACTTTCAAAAACTTATCAAATTCCTCTGCATTCACTCCTGTATTTTAAGGTATTAACAGTATACAGTATAGTACTAATAAGAATAATTATAATGTACATAATTTGCTAATCCATGTCACATTTGCCGTATATTTTCAGAACCACACATACTCTCAACCAAACACACCATCCTTAACCAAAGGATGAAATAAAAAAACTGGATGAAATAAACAACTGACCCCTGAGCTACAGTATTTGTTTTGAATTTAACTTGCAAACCCTCACATAGTCCTTATCTTGTTTTTCTCTCATTGATCCACTCTCCACCGCTAAAAGCGACTGGTCTACGGACCTGTAAGCCTGCACAATACCTTGTCCTGAGACAAAGCAGGCAGTTGGTAACTCTCTGCATAACTTCCATGTGTCTGCACTAGACATTTTCAGATTGACTGGTAGGTTAAATAGCATCATTCATGTTGTGTGGGAAGGAACAGAGGAGTGCAGCGGGACGCTTACCCAGAGCGAAAGCCTCTTGAACGTCCCCTCCCACGCCAGTGAGCGAGTCCTGAGGGGTGTGGGTAGGCGTGGTGCAGGCCGACACTGAGCGGATGGGCATGGGGATGGGCCTGCTGATAGTGTGGCTGGGCGAGGAGCGAGGTGAGCCGGCGCCCTGAGTCTAGGAGAGAGGGGAGAGGAAGTTAGAGAGAATCAGACAGAAGTCACGGCCTGCCAAACTCCGCCCAGGACTAATCACCTGGAGGGATGCCTGAATGCCACATGGTGCCCATCTGTAATGACAGAGCAGTAGCTCACATAACGAGAGAGAAAACATTTCCATGCCGCTGCTTGTCTGCCTATGAAGAGACAGCAACAGGTCCTGCTTTTACAGTTTAAAAATGCTCTTCTGCTCATCAGCGTGAGACATCTGTGAACACCCACTTAGACGTCTGTTTATAGCCCCATATTGCATACATTGCCCTGATGCAGCGGAGGTTCGTAGGCCAAGCATTTCCTCCATGATTCAATGTCGCATGCTGTTAGTTTGGGTTCACTCCATACTCAGCATAAATCAAGACTGAATTTGGCAATAAAGGCAAAACAAAACAATATTTATTAATCACTTAAATTAGTAATCACAAACAAAATCAAACCCAAATGCTGCTAAAACAAAGTATGATAAATGTAAAACAAATAAAAAGCACAGCATTTTTCCTTTATACAAACATATAAATGTTTTTTTACAGGATGTCCCAATGTAATGCTAAGGAATTAAACTATATATCCTCGCTTACATAGTAGATGGCTGTTAATTACTTTCCTATCATTAAGGCACCAGCTGGGGACACTTATTAAAATTACTGAGTTCCTGTAAATACAAATCAATGTATTTATGTATATGTGCATCGTTGTTGTTTTAACTGCACTTTTTTATAACATCATTATTCTCTGAAATTCAGTACTGTCACAGAAAACAACACCACTTCTACAGTGGACCCATTCCGGTGCAGATGGTCCATAAAGGTTAAGAACCGCAGTACTGTGATTCAGTTATTACACAGCCCTTTCATAACAGAGTGGTTAGCAATGTTTATCTTCCTGGAATCCCCTTTTTTTTAAATGAAGAGAAACAGTTAACAAACACCAGTGATGGTTTCTTATTATGAGATTTTTTAAATTTCAAGGACTATGTCAGAGAAGTCATCAGGGAAGTATATCCTTAAGCGTAGCATAAAGGAAAATTAAAAAATCCCAAAAGACAAAGTAAATATGCCTTATATGAAGAGTAAATGGGTTAAATTATCCAATATTCTTGAACTTTGTAGTAAATGCGGTGTTATGTTTGGATTATACCGCCACTGTTTAAATACAATTACATAACAATACATTAAATAGTATATGCTACATTTTGCTGTGATCAGCTGATTATTTTTGCTCAGAATCGGTTTGTTCCTTCCCAGTTCTCTTCATATATCTCTGTAAGCAGGATTAGTGTACTGGTACGATTGGTTTACAGACTTACAGCTTGCTTCAGCTCCTCCTCCTGTTGAAAAAGAGTCCATCAGGGAGAAGGACTTGATATTACAAACAACATGTCAATATAGTTTTTTTTTCACATTTCAAAAATGACAATTCTTCTGACAATAGAACGTAAAGTACTTTCTGCCTCATATACCGGGCAGAAGTTGAAAATGTTTTTTTCAGATCAAACTCCAGTTCTGGGAAATTTCTCAGTGTTCTCTGTATTAGAATAAAAAATAAGGAAAAACAAGAAAAATAAGGTCACAACAGTGAATGGAACTTTGAATGGGATTCTTGGAATTAATTCAGTACAATAAATGAGCTGTAAGCATATAAAAAAATTACAACAAAATGAGGATTTGCAGTTATGGTTTTAAAACACATCAATTTAGAGAAGTGTCCTTGGGTGGTGTTGTTCATAAAAAAGAAAAATATAAAATATAAAAACAGCTTTCCTGAGAATGTTTACATGAGAGCAGCAGAAGAGCTATTTGTTCTGGTCACATTCAAGTCTTTCAGAACAAGGGAACGCTTAGAGCTGGCTGAAAAAACTGGCTGTTCAGGGCAGGAGAATGTGTTGTAGGATATCCACATAAAAATGAGTGCCAGCAATAAACCCTTCCAGCTGGCAGGAGGGAAGTGTGGGTAGGGCTCAAAAAAGTTTCAATGCAGAAGCTCCACAAGAGAACAGATCAAATTCGAAAGGGGCGAAAGAGAAAGAGAAGGGCAGAGAAGTTGAAGACATAAAAAAAGAAGAAGACCGTTTGGGTAAAACAAATGAGTGGAAAATGTTTTGACCCCGGAGGGTCAGTTTGCAGCTTCACACACTTAAGTGAGAATTTTCCATTGACCAGTGAGTTTCTTAGGACTGGCAAAAACATATAAAGGCCTACAAAAAAAAGTTGAATTCATCATGCTAAGGCAATGAGTGATAACCACAGCAAAAACCCCACTACCGCTGAACTTTTCCCCCCAACAGGTTTGGGGTAAACCTGGCCTTTAGGGTATCGCTCAGTGAAAATCTGGCACTTAGGGTGACGCTCACAGAAACCTGGCTCTTAGGGTAACGCTCGCTGAAAACCTGGCCCTTAGGATGATGCTCACTGAAAACCTGGCCCTTAGGGTGACGATCACTGGTGAAAATCTGGCCCGTAGGGTGACGCTCACTGGTGAAACCTGGCCCGTAGGGTGACGCTTGCTGAAAACCTGGCCCTTAGGATGATGCTCACTGAAAACCTGGCCCTTAGGGTGACGATCACTGGTGAAAGTCTGGCCCGTAGGGTGACGATCACTGGGGAAAATCTGGCCCGTAGGGTGACGCTCACTGGTGAAAACCTAGCCCTTAGAGTGACGCTCACTGAAAACATGAAAACACAACCACACTTGAGAGCGGGGTACTTAGCCCTGGTCCTTGCCCTGCATCAGAGTTGAAAGAGTTTGGCGCTGATGCATATCCTTAACCAGCAGTTGTAGGGTTGCAATCACATTCACATTACCACTGGCATCTGGCTCCCTTGTATTTTTTTAACCAATTGTGCTCCATGGCAAGGCAGTGGAATACCCCTGTACTACCTCTCTATATCGACCCTACTACCTCTCTATAACCGCCCTCCTACCTCTCTTTGACTACCCTCCTACCTCTCTTAGATCACCCTCCTATCTCTCTTTGACCCCTGAGACCTCTCTAAGACTACTGCACGACCTCTCTATGACAACTCTATGACCTCTCTACGATCAGTCTCCTATACTCTCTCACGCACAGTCCTTGAATGGTTTGGTTTCCCCACCCTGTTCTGTGCTCTGAACCTGCTCTGCTCAATCTGTGATAGAAGCCCGTTTTAGCACTGTTGAAGAAATATACCCCTTGAGACCCCACGACCCCACAGATGAGCCTGTATGGGTCCCAGACCCTGTCTATTGCCAGAATAGAACGACTGCAACAATCTGGGTGTGAATTCAAGCCCTTCGCGTTTATTACATTTGCAAATGGGGAAGGCAGTTCGCGCTTGTTGTCTTTGCGCTCATTGTTTCGCACTTGTTACCGGTATATTAGGTTACGTTTTGCCACGAAATGGCTCAGAAAAGATTTTTGTACAGTGCTGAATTCAAGTTAAAAGTGATCCAGTTTGCAAAAGTCAATGGAAATCGTGCTGCTGAACGTAAGTTTGGTCCTCCTCCAACTGAGAAAACAATCCGAGACGAAGAAGAAACCCTACTGAAAACGCCACGGCAATATATGAAGACAGTGATTCGTCATCAGACACAGATGAGGACAAGCTAATGGATGGGAGTTTTGACAGTGATGAGGAGTTGTATGAATTTTATGATGAATAAAACTTGAGTTCAATAACTTTATGTAATACATTTTTTTTCAAGTTTCGGGCCCCAAAATTAAGGTGCGTCTTAAACATGGGAGCGTCTTATACATGGGGAAATACCGTAGTTCTCACACTTTTTCCCATCACACAGAATATAAAATAACATTTGTATTACCTACCTCGACTACAGATTAAAATTTCTCTCACAGCACACACACTTCTGCAAACTTATCGAAGGGTTTCAAAGGACAGAAGAATACACACAACATTGATATCCAGCCTGCACTACAGGTTACTCTCTATTACAGTTATAATGAACACGGTGTTGTACAATCCATATCATGCAAACAATACTGTTTGGCCCATGCCAGCTTCACAGCACAGGTTTGCTTGTTATTTTGAAAACTCCACTGTAAACTTTCTGGTGGTTTGCAGGTTTACATGCTTTTAAAAATCTATGTCCCCGATTGCTACTTTGGTGCAACATGTGGAAGGCTAGCTGTTGCCGACTGATGCTGCTGAACTGCTTCTCACTATGGCTCTGGCCTTTTAAGGCAGTATCACAAATCTTTTCACCCTCTGTCTCAGAAAATGACATGTTTTTCTTTCAGACAACATGAGCCTTTTCGTGGTCCAGCAACACCCCCACCCCACCAACACTTGGGTCTCTATGCTCATCAAAAGAAGGATTTGGATTATATTACTCATCCTGACAAAGTTGTTGAGTACCAATAAAACAATCTCAGTGGAACAAATAACAAGTTGGACTTTTCCTTTTAGAGCCACAGCTGCTGTTGGTTGACATTGGTTGGCATTATAGGTTCCTAACCTATTAGTGGGCGGAATGCCAAAAAACAAGGCATCTATCTGACTGTGTAGGAATATGTATATAATATTTTTTAATAGCTACTCTCTCCCACGTAAGTCAATAAAGTCGCTCCCACACAAGGGAAGAATATAACAGAATCATCCGCAAAATAGCAGTGTGTTTGTATGTTAGATTAAGACATTAGTAAACGTGAAGTACTGAAGGGGATGTGTTAAATTTGAATATAGATTGTTTTTTAAAGATCATTATTTCTGTTTCCATCATAGTCAGTTCACGTTCAACTGTCAAATATCAGATGAGTTTGTCATTATTCCCACTAATATTGCTCCCATCTAGAATAGAATGGCTGGCTCTTGTGGGTGACACAATGGATTATGCTCAGAAGATCTAAACCCTTCCTTCTTCGATGACTAACTATACGGTAGGAAATAAATAAATAAATGAACTTGATTCAATAAGTCCATTAGCAGCATCTTTATTTGTAAAATGTAACTACCTGATTCATTGTTTATATACTAGGTAACTACAAATTGTTGGAAGAACATTAATAATTTGACCCTATTTGCCACCTGGTTTTGTGTGTGTGTGTGTGAGAGAGAGAGGGAACGCCCAGGTTAAATGTGTGCGTGTGTGTGTGTGTGTGTGTGTGTATGTGAGAGGAACGCCCAGGTTAAATGCATTTGTGCAGGTCTTCTATACCTTAAGCAGCTTCATCAGTCCCTCCAGCTGCACCATGAGCTCCCTGCGACTCTCCTGCAAAGCGGACATCCTCTGCTCCAGCTCATCCTTGCGTTGCCTGCCAGGAGATGACCGGAACCCGAAATTTACCCATAAATCCACCGGGGTCAGTCATCAACACAATGATAGTGATGGAATAGGCGCTTAAACTGTGATACATTCAGAATACAGATGCTAATATAGCAGGAACTGTTGAGATCCTGCCATGCTTTAGGCACTCCGTTGTTTTTGTATTTTCCATTTGTCACATCAGCTTTTCTCATCTTAAATTAACATCATATAATTGCACAGAGATTTGTGTAAAGCAATGATTTACATTCCTTATGATGGATTTATTGGAGATCCTAGGTCACAATCTAGGTTAATTATAATAACCGACAATTGTTGTTTTCACAAAACGGTGCAAAAAATATGCATAGGAGGAGATGTTCTCATAGATAAAAGTAAATATCCTAATATCATGTGTACAAAAATGAAATCTGTTCATATGCACAAGTAATTGAAAGGTTTTGTAAATATGAGATTATACATTAGCACATTATTTCACACTATCTGACAAGAACATAAACACTACTTTTCCTAAAAGTGAACTGTAAAACTGTAAATTAAAACAAAGCTCCATATCAAAATCATTGATATTCAACAAGTCCAAATTTATAATTAGGCCACCTAACCAAGCATCATGATATCATCATGCAAATTAGCAGTGCATTATAATGCATTTAGATTGACTTACACTATAGAGAGGTCTCTGTGCATGTACGAGAGAAGAGTGTCTGCATGTGTGTGTGTGTGTGTTTGTGTGCGTTTATGTGAATAATACAGAGGGGTGTCCGTGTGTGTGTGTATGAGGGTTGACTGGTTGTGTGTATGTGTGTATATGAGGGGCATCTGTTTGTGTACATGTCTGCGTATGAGGGGTGTCTGTTTGCGTGTATGAGTGTTTACCTGAGAAGTCGAAGCTCAGCCAGCAGGGTAGGGTTCTGCTGGGCCTTGTCAGGAGGTGGCTGGGAGGCTTGCTCATGTTCGAGACGCAGCCGCTGTATCTCTTGGAGAATCTCCCTGAGACAGACAGACAAAAACACACAAATACATTCTTATAATACAAATACCAGCTCATATTATCAATATATTTTGCTGTCTTGCATATCATTTTACAACTGTGCATTTAACAGTATACGAACATTCTGGGCCCACACCTGTGAAGCGATAAAAGAAACAAAGAACACGGTAACGACTCTCACCTGTTTTTGTTCTCCAGCTCTGCAATGAGCTGTCGCTGCTGTTTGTTTGCATCCATGGAGAGCGCGATGTCGGAGCTGGACCTCTGATGCTGCACTTGTTGCTAAAATGTGAAACAAGGAAAGGTTGGGAAGATTAAACATACACTAAATCCTGCTGAATCTCGGTTTTCCCTGATGTTTTGGGTTTTGGCATCGGATTCAGTAACCTAATATGTGCATGAATTATATTATGCTGTATTCATCTAAAACTTTTTAATGCACCCTTTATAGCAGACACCTGATTGTGTGCTTTTAATATTCACAATCCCATAATACTTCAGTAAGGAAATGATGGATCCCCAAATAAAATAGTTTCACTATACAGCCAAAAACAAAGCTGACACTGAATAATATAAATTGAATAAACTTTGTTTTAATGGAAGAAAACTTATTAACAATTTATTTTTCAGACAATCATTAAATATAAATGTGATTATTGAGCCGTATTACCTATAAGAAACCTATGGTCTATCACAGGAAAAAAATGTCTCAACAAACTTTTTACAAACAGCATTTAAAAAAAATGTTTTTCCTTCATATGCAATATTGGTAGTGCAATTGTGTAAAAATAAGGTTTGTTGAGTTTATTATACTTTTAGGCCACCATCGGTAATCTTTCAGCTTTTTTTAAGGATGTGAGAGAAAGTTTTAAAACCTTTTAGTCCAGATGTCCAGCATTGCTATATACAATTAATCAATTAATCAACAGCATAGTTTACTGTCCTTTTATTCCATGCCCTTTCACAGTTGACAAACCTACTAAGACTTCCAGCATCCAAGGGACAAACAAGCTGGCATGGTTCCTGTCATGATTCAAAGAACACCAGTCTTTGTATTTAAAAAAAGGTAACGATTTAATACTGAACACAGTCCTTTCGTTAATTGTCAAATAACCACCGTGATGCTGTATCGTGTGACCTGCTGTGGCATCTCACAGATAAGCAAAGAAATGAGAAGCGAATTTGCGAATAGCATGGCTTCCTATCCTGCATGCCATTTTTGTAAGAATATAGAGCTGTGGTGGTGAGTAAAAAAGACAGAAGTTGAAGTAACACCAGTGGAAAAATATACATTAACAGTCAAAGCAGGGATGTACGTTGTGCTTCAAAATAGCTTAGCTTCATAAATACCCTCAGTATGGAATTCACAGAGCCCTCTTAAAAGGATAACACAGGAGCTCCCATTTTTTAAGATTACTTCATTAATTCTCTCTGGTGTGAAAACCAGGTCTCCTGATTGGCTCAGTCTGTAAAGACATTCGTCCAAGCATCTTTAGGTAACTGGGAATCCTATGATTCAAATTGGCAGGCATGGCTGTGCAATGTCACCTAAAAAAGTGAAGAGGATTCAGTTGCTTTTGCAATTTACGCAAGCTCATTAGCAGGAAAGGGCCGTTCATTTCTGAAGAACAGACAAAAGTGTGACAAGAAGGAAATGAAAATTTAAGTTCCACAACATCAGGGAAATCTCAAAGGAGTGCTAACTGCTAACTGTTTCCTACTAAACTTTTCAGCACATTCTGCTATACTAACTGGATCAAATCATTACTGGCCTGGACTGAGGGTAGCTCAGGATTCCCACTACCCTAATTTAGACGGTGCTCGGTAGTTGTTATGCCACACTTTTTGTCTTTGATGAAAGAACCCTTTTTGCTATTTGTTGAACTGCCTGGGATATAATGTTGGGAACATTTTTTTGCCCTGCTCTTTTGGACTGAGAAAAATCATACGGCATCGACACACCATAAACGCACAACAAAAATACAACAGCAGCCAGCTGTCCTCATCTATAAAACTGTATGTAGTAAAAACTAAAACTATATAATATAAGTACAGGCAATCCACAAAACTACTTATTTTAAATAGGTGAATTTTTTTTTATTGGATTGGTTTGAAAATATGTATTTATAGGCTCTTGTTGTCTAATTGGAATTCTAAACCTATCAGTTGCCAAAGTGATCTGAAAATACCCATTTAAATCACTAATAAAGGAAGTTGGTAGGGCTGCTACTTAAAGGTGGGGCGGCGTGTGTCTCACCGATGAGGCAGCGTCAGCAGCCAGCCGGGCGGCATAGCGGGCGATGAGGCGGTGCTCCTCGTCGAGGCGACTGCTGCTCTCCAGCGCACTGTGGAACACAGGAAGAGGGGAGCCGCTGTCACATACAGGTCCTCCTCCACCACACGCTCGCCTTCACATCACTGAGCGCTGGATCAAACGCCCGTCGACTTCCAGTTAACAACGACCACACTGAAGATTAAAATGGCTCGCCAAACTTATTTAACTAAGATAACAAAAAAATGCAACACATAATATTACCACATAAAAACGGATCTACCAGCAAACATAAAAAATAAGCATTAATAACAAAACTAGTTCTGTTGTGGATTTTGGGTAATAATTAACAGTTATAGTAACCCAAAATGCTTACACATCCTGTGTAAAACTCTTGTTACAACATAACAAAGCGGTTGAACCAGATGGAATATTTATGACCAACAAAACACATTTTACACAGGAGCATAACTTTCTACACATGATTTGATAAAGTTTGATCACATGATTTGATAAAGTTTCAAACAGTAAGTTGAATACTTTTAAAAATAAAAACATACACCCAAAGCAGTTTAAATCCATACAAACTTCATGAAAACATTCAATTGAGCAAAAGCTTAGCAGAGGTAAATGCATCTTCCTGGGTCTTCACTTTGGTTTGTTTTGTTTCCCTTATAACGACATCCATACAGAAAACCTAAAAGATGACCAACAAGCAAAAGGTGGGAACTCCACGTCTGAGCGGATGATCTGCGGCTTCGGAAACTAGGCCCTCAAAAACATGTACTTTAGCTCAATGAAAGACTTCTACAGTGAAAAGTCCTGTAGCGCATTATCCTGTCCTGCCAGACATTCATGAACCCTGGAGTTTCCTTTCAGACACATGATTGCACTCCTTGAGATTCCCCGATGTTTTACAAAGCATCGACAAATCTGAAGAGTAGGAAATACTACTGAAAGTGGAAAGCTCGATAAATCCCTTCACCGGTGCTGTCAAAGCCACAAAAGCATTGTCTAAATAGTGACGAAACAGACTAAAGGATGAGAAATAAACACAAACGATGCCAGAATGCTCTGAAAAGCAAAATTTATCTCATACATGTAGGACAAAAACATTAAAGTGGACTGACTGTATTATCTACAACAGTGGTTCCCAAACCTTATTTGACTATGACCAAAAAAAAAGTTTTTTTGAGTCTCGCAACCTTGAGTTTTTTAGTGGTTGACAATTACTGGATGGTTTACCGTGTGTGTGTGTGTGTGTGTGTGTGTGTGTGTGTGTGTGTGTGTGTGTGGGGGGGGGGAGGGGGGAGGGGTCACGGCAGTATAGCAT
>JAOYSI010003387.1:0-15195 GCA_025775065.1 Hiodon alosoides
TTATACTTAGTGCTGGGTGATAAACACAATAGAAAATGATCACTTTTTAAGGTATAGATATCAATAATGGTGCCATGAGTCATATTGCTTCTGGGATGTGCGAATACCATCAAGTTTGCGTCACCGTGGAGTTGTGGGGCAGGTCCAGGGCAAGGGTCAACATACAGGCACGGTAAAACAGGATTCAACTCCAAATATCTTTAACCTCTGCAAACTAAGAAAATGACAAGCATTTCTAATGCTTACCATTTGATGCCAGTACAGCTTTCTGGAGTTTCCTTTTTGTGTATATCCTGCTCTGGGAATGGGGAAAATTTCAGTATCATGACCCCATACATTGTGTCTCGCATGAACTGAATGACTAAACACTGTCCCATCATGCCCAACAGCCTACTGCCAATATAAACAAGTAGGATAAATATTTATTGCAGATGGAGGTCTTCATAACGTAATGAACTCACAAGCACTAACAGTGCTTGTCAAGGCTTGTCAAGTTCTGCAACTAAGAAAATTAAAAAAATAAAAAAGTTTCCCTGAAGATTATGGCAACTGGGGCTTACGTTTTAGCTGCTGCATATCAGATAGGTAACCATAAACCCCTGCAGACAACAGAAAGCATTTAAACATTACAGATGGTACACATTCCATCAAATGTTCTAGGGTTCAGAACCTCAAGGAAACACAGATCAGCATTTCACTGCCTATTCTGCCTAATAAGAAAAGCTAAGTACACAGCCCAGTAGTACAGTTTGGGTCTTTTGTCTGTTCATCCGACCGATGACTGTTTCACCCAAACAAGTGGCCTGGATCCTCAGTTAAACTTCCTGCTTTTTCATAGATGGAAATAAACAATGTTGGGTCCTGACCACATCCCTTGCCCCTAGGTGCACAATGTAAAAAATCTGTCACATTAACATGTGCTGTGTAATTGGTGCAGCGGTTGTTAATGGTGTAATCAGCCACAATATAAGGCTCCTGGTTAAGTCAGTTGAGACTAGTACATGAAGGAAAGCGTTTGAGAGTGGTGAGGAGTTTGTAAAAAGGTTGTTGTTTTTTTAATGAGAACCTGATTCTGGTCTAATTAGCCTTTTTTGACAGTTTTTGTCTCGCCCTCTTATACTTTTTCCTGATAATTAAAGGAACTGTGTTTTTCTGTTTGGGGAACTGTTTTTACTTTTAGTTGGGTCATAAATTTGATGAGAGAGGTACAACCCAACATGGGGCAACAGGGCAAACCAAAAGAGTAGTCAACACAAGCAGAGGTCACAATCCGGCAGACAGGGCAATACAGGTAATCAGAAAAGAACTTCGGTAACCAAATAGAGATCAAAACTTAAGTAGCTAGGAGTGGCATTATAAGGCTCAGACAAGCTGTGTAGGAACATGCAGGACTTCGCAAAGGACTGGGGGCAACAAGGGACTATATACACACAGGGAGTAAGTTACAGAGAACAAGGGACAGGTGTGAATACTTAACAAATTATAAAACATGAGAATCCTAATTGGGGCTTGTTACACTCTGCTGGCATGTTGAAGGCCTACAGAATAGCATACACACGTTTTGTTACAGAATATAAAAATGCTTACACCAGCTATTAAGTCACTAATCAGAATATATTATTGGCTGTGTCTGAACTTGGGTTACGACTGTTTAAAAGTTTATGTGGAACTGCCCCCCTGGCCAAACGTAATGACACCCGTAAGTGTATGAAATGTAGCTTTAAATCTGAGTAATGTTTAATAACATAACAAACAAAAAGGGGGGACAATTAAAACATATTTTGATAACAATTGTGAGGATGCTGGGTTTCCCTAGCTTTCTCTGAGAAGAAACTACTACAAATTTCTGACAATATATCCATCTGTTTAAGCTCTCAGTATAATGTTATATTTCAGATGTGCAGCCCTACTTATACTTGATAAATTGTATAAACAAAAGGTGCAAAGTTCACTTCAAGTTCAAGTTATATATATAATATATTTTAATGAAAAACCAAAAATAAATAAATAATAATAATTACTGACATATAGAACAAGCTAGACCAAATAATATTTACTTTCTTTTAATCTTTAATCTTAAACTAATACCTAACAGATACTTTTAAGCTTTATGGGATTTAGTTGTGATTTATTTTCTTAAACAAAACCTTCCTTTGCCTTTTACACCCTAATAAGATTAAAGATCTTTCTTTGAATGCTGAGAGACAAGTGAGTGAGACAAGGATGTTGTAGTTCTGGGAGAGAGAGGAAATTCAGTCCTTTTAGTCACCTGTTTTTAATCACCTGTTTCTCGTCTGGCCTTTTGAAAACTACAATGTGCTACAATATTTATAGAAAACAATTCACCGATCGGTCACTGACATATTCTGTTCGTACAAATCAGTGTTTCGATTTGTATCTATTATTTCTTCATTTTCAAACCCAGATTTGGATCCATCGACGAACACACTTGAGGATGTGATGTTAAGAATTTGTCATCTGGAAAACAAGAGGGCCGTGTGCCTATACACAGTGGAGGGGATGCCACTCACTGATGACCCTTTCTTCAATGCATGTAAGTACCACACTGACATGGTAAGCATCGCTGTCTCAACTTGTCCATCCCAGTTTGTAGAATTGTACTGCTAATCATGAAAAATATGGTAAATGAGCAGATTAAAATAATTTATTCATATATTCCAAGGATGACTACAAACTTTACAGTGATTTAAACTAAAAGGGATAAGTTAAAATGTTGGCTCCTTTGCTTCCACGTTCTTACACCATAGAGGATTGCAACTGACATCAGATTAAAAGGAATAACAAATTACCATGCACAGATAAAGCAGAGAAACATGTGACCGATCACCGACCAGAAAAAAGGAGAAGTGGATGAGGAATATATAAACAAATATAGATGCAAGCAATAATGGCCGGGTTCCTCCAGCTCCACATCGTCCACCAGCACTTCATTGTCCTCCTTCCATCGTCCATCATGGTCACAGAGTCACACAGTGTCAAGAATGGTCTGTATTGCATACAAGTGCAGCTGCAGCATGAGACACATGCGTATTAAATGATTGAGGAAAGTGACTATCCACAAAGCAAAGCAGTGATGGTATGCCCTTACTACAGCCATTACTACATCTTCCAGCAACACCAGAATCTAACCTAGGTTCAGTAGTTAATTGTCTATGAGTAGCAGCAGCCTTTTCAGATACTAGTCCTACAGCATAACATTTGCACACAGTAAATCCCCCCTTAATAGTTCAAAACATAGAACAAACATTTTGATAATCTGAATATTTAAAACTCTTTCCAAGTCAGCTGAATTAAATGATTTGCATTTGGCAAACGCATCCCTTGGCAAAGATTTAAAACAAAGATTATACTAATAACGTATATATTCCTCCTCCTCCTCTTCCTCCCATCGTCCATCATGGTCAGAGAGTCACGTTGACCCACATAGAACAGTTCCATACCTACAGCCTCAAGAACAGTCTGGATTGCATTCAAGTGCAGCAAGGCCATGAAACGCATGTGTATTCAATGACAAAGGATAGCGGCTTTCCACGAAGCAATGCAATGCCAGTATGCCAAATAATCAGAAAACGCCCTTGCGCCAGTTGTTTTTTCCTTGGCATCTTAACTTAATTTGCTGAGCTCATTTGTTTTGGTTTCTTTGTATGTTTGGATTACTTGGGTTGTTACCAACATCTGGTGAAAATTTCATGTCAATAGCACCTTTGGAAATATATTTACTGAGAAGAATGGTGACGTGTTCAATACTTATTTCACCCACTGAATATAGATAAATATAGAAAGACTGAAAACAAGCAGGTGAACGTATTAGAGCCGCAGTAGATCGTGTTTGAAAAACAGATAAAAGTTAATTGTATTCTATAAAAAGAGATTGGAACGGAGAAACGCAGCAAGCTAACATGCTTGATTAAAAGGACAGGAAAAATTATGCATTAGTGCATAAGCATTTGCTGAAAACCACTACAGTGACTAAAAAAACAATTTTTTATTGCTGCTGTTATTAACTGCCTTTAGATTTAGTGCTTCACTTTGTTCAATTTAATTTAACCTATATCTGTGGTAGCGCTTTTTTAAGCCATCGCTATGTTGCGAGCGAGCTGATTGCGCAACCTGATGCTCGAGACACAATAGATCTAGTGTGACTGTCCCGAAGTTAGTAAACAAAGCTGTTTACACAATAGCATTGAATTAAACTAGACTATACTATTTTTCACCTTCATCTTCATATACTGAGAAACAGAAAACAATCATATTTAAGATTTTATTACACTCTAGATTAATTGTGTCTTTTCTCTTTCTGTTATAAGGGAGTTTAAATGATAGATGCATTGAAGGTGGATCTGAACTATATGCCATATTCACACCTAAGGAAAATCTAAAAAACCCCGTTCAAATACGGCAACAGACCTCCATGCCGACATCTGAGAAGAGCACTGTCCGCTGTAACATCATGCTCAAGGTGGGTAAATCAAATAATGCAACAGTAGTAGCACTTGTCATTTAAAAGTCAATTAGACTTGCTACATTAGCGGGTTTGTGATAGCATTACAAAACACAGGAGTAGTTTTGTATTATTTGGCACAGAAACACTGCAACAGACAAATATTGAATGCGGTTAATTGTAGTGCTTGGTGGAGTGAAACTAAAGCTAAGAATTATCGTTTCACATTATTTAGTAGTTCGTAGTACACTGATAAACATGAGGCGTTAACAGATTTCAAAGTAAATGTACTTCTTTAATACCAATTGAATGTACTACGTTAACTAAACGACGACAACTAACATACGTAGTCCAGCTTAATCATTTTCTTTGCAGAACTTGAAATGTCAAGTTTCTATAACATTATCATTTTTTTTTTTAAAGTTGTGCAAACTCAAAAAGATCCATGCAAACTGTTGCCTTAATTTTCTTGGGTTTAAATTATGCACAACGTGTTGTCACATCTCCAATAAACTCACAGTTACAAGAGCTTAAAGGGCAATTCTCCATTTATTAACTATAATCTCTGAAGTGCACAATTGATAAAGCACAAAATCAGTTCAGCACAAAGTAAAAGTTTAGTGTCTGTATTTGTTTTACTAATTTGCAAATTGCATAGTTGTAAACTCACATTTTTGATGAAATTTGAAGATGTTTTCTCACATCAGTTGTGTGTCTTTGAAAAACGCATCATAAGAAATTACTTCGTGCTGTAATCTATCTAAAAACGGAATCCGCTAACGTTAGATACTAGCAAACGTCATCAACAGTATTTCACACTTCGACTGATCTAACATTAATCAAAATAACTAGACGACTAATATTGCAAAAAATCTTAACAAACGGTACAATCATCAGCCTAAAATCTTACCTTTTATACGAACAGACATCAAACACTGAAAGAAACTTTTTGATAAAACGACCGTCGTACAGTGACGGGTGTGCAACTGGGCAGCCTCGACTTGCAGATGACGTCAAATGCGCGGGCTTGATGTATAAAAAATGTTTAATTTTTTCAGTGTTCACTGCCCAATGTTCAACGTTAACTTTAAAAGGTAAGTATTTTTTTTTTTTTGAGAACTTAAATTTATGGATATGAAGGAAAAATAAAATACAATATATAAATGTAATAATATACAACTCTATAGCCTACACATTATGGTAAGCTTAAAATAAGATTAAAAAGGTTTTAAAATTGAAATCAGTGGTGTCATTTGAATCTGTTAAAACTCAGAGAAGGCAATAGGAACCTGTGGTTTGTAGTTGTTTGATGTGACGGCTGCTGAGAGTGTATGGGCCTATGCATGCATGCCGTTATAAGGGACGATGTGTTTTTGTGTCATTATTTATTGTTTTTATGTATGCGTTTTATTGGGCGCAACTGTAAAAGAGATCCAATATCAATGTGGGTTCCCTCATGAAATAAAGGTTAAATAAATATGTGCATACTAGCCAAGTGCTAGTGATTGAGGCTGCATTGCATGTAACGCATGATAAAGGCTAACAGTGCAAAATGCAATTATTGGAGTTCAACAAAATGCATTAATCTACTGTGGACGTTGGATCAACGAAGAAAGCAGAGTAGCTCTTCAACGAAAACCTGAATTGAGCTGCATTAAATGCGTTTCTTAAAATTGTAAGGTTTGTGAACTTACGATTGTGTAGAAACCATAAAAACTACAGTTATCGAGTAAATCTTAGGTTGCTATTCAGCATCATGTATTTCACCCCGAATCTTTTTTTTAAAAATTATTTCAGGGTAGGGTATTCTATAAGACACCAAAAAATATTTCATATTAATTTAACCTTTATATCATTCATCACCACTCAACACTAAATACCATTTCCTTAATAACTTAGACATACGGTTCATCCGATTTCCAATTAATGTCAAATATTTAATTAACAGTATGGAATTGACAATAAACTTCGATAACTTCATATTTCTCTCGATTTCACCAAATTAAGCGATGTTTCTTACATTCCTAAGAAAATCACGAACCTCATCACTACCGGAATTGTGATATACCAAAAGATGATCTTATGGAGTGAATGGCGTTCAAATCATTCGAATAAATGCCCCGTTTACAAAGCAATTGGTTGAAAGAAAAATGGGTTTAAAATAATAATTTAAATAATTATAAAACGTTGAACGTGTAAATGAGGCTAAGCTCTTCGCTAATATGATTATACTCTCATATTGTTCATACAATTCACTTTAAGCTTCGTGAAATACGCCCCAGGGACCGGTTCTTTATAGGTCACTTCACAATTCAGGTTAAGTTGACATATCGAGACATATTGAGCTAACGCGCAACCTAATATTCTGAATTTTCACACACACCGTTAGCTCAAGAAAAGATGTCGCTCAGCGTGGATAAACGCGACTTACCATTTAGAGTCAAAAGGACACTCAGAGGCTCACCGAAACTATGAGTTTTCCGATAGCAAAAGAGTGTGCTGCCTATTCTATTACAAAATTTAGTGGGCTAACCGGGTAACCATGTACAAAGAACAGGTCTCTATTTTCGTCGTTTCACCAGTGTGATTGGCTGCTGGTGGTGTAATTGATTAATTGATTTGAAATTTTCAACAGCAGGAATTGTAATGCCTCCTATTGACAGTTGATAAAGCCATGTCATTTCAAAGACTCTTTCCCTCTCCATCTGACAATAGGTTTACTATACATGCAATAAATATTACAGTGGCTGCAATATATATTGTTAATATATCCTTTTGCATCCCTTTGCTTACTGTTAAAAATAAAAAATAAGGATGCAGCCATTACTAAGTTAAAGACAGATAACTAAGATAAAACTGCTAGGTGTTCAGTTCTGTTGTTGATTTATTGCATTTTATCACATATAATATTAGATTTCTGGTATTGAAAACTAAATTTTCACCATTCGTTTACAGGGGTGTTATGAAATCAACGTGGACTTAGCCAAAGAAACACTTTCAGACCTGAGATATAAGCTATCGCAGAAAAGTGAAATACCTACACAAGTCCTGCATCTGAAGTAAGTTAAAACATTTTGAAGTCATTATTTCAAACCTTTTTAATATATTTTATAAATAACTTGACACCACTGGACCCCCTTGACATTGTGTATCCCCTAGTAACCCAACATCCCCTTGATAGAGCATATCCCCTAGTAACACAACATCCCCTTGATAGAGCATATCCCCTAGTAACACAACATCCCCTTGATAGAGCATATCCCCTAGTAACCCAACATCCCCTTGATATAGCATATCCCCTAGTAACACAACATCCCCTTGATATAGCATATCCCCTATTAATCCAACGTTCCCTTGATATTGCGTATCCCCTACTAATCATATATGTTTTGCTATAGCGCAGATCGCTGTAGATTGGAGCAAGTGTGTATTTCTTCAATAGGGCAAATCGGTTTTAAACCACAAGCCAAGTCAACTATAGTAACTTTAACACTAGAAATTTCACCCCGGGACAAAAAAGAGAAGAAAGAAAAATAAAAGAATTTTTTTTACCATCCCCCTTGAACAGAAATTGGTTGCTAATCATTATGCCCGATATACTGAAATATTTGATGTCCTTATCTTATCAAGCAGGATTTAACCTATTGAATAAACACATGCTACAGATCAATCTATCCGCAATATATAGGCGATTGTTCCACACCTGTTCTAGTTAATCCAGGTTTAAATCACTTTTGTCTCATTTTTTTATGGCAGTTTTTTCAAGAGAGATGCAGAATATTTCCGTATGCCAACAATAATAGCTAGCATCCCCTGTCTTTTTTGTCCTGGGGTGAAATTTACAGTGTAAAAGTAGCTATAGTTGATGGTGTAAGTCAGATTTTCCTTATGGAAGAAATACTCCAAATAAATCTAGACTGATATACCATTAGTTTGTTATACACATGCCACTACATACTGCTCATTTTAACTAATTATTAGCGTTTTGCTTATTTAGAATATGTGGCTTGCAAAAGCACTGGCAAATATTTTTCTTACTAATCAGGGCAAAATTGACAATTCAACTTGCTCAACCTGAAAAGTTAAGATATTGTAAATGTGAGTGAATATACTTTGGTCTTTAAAAAGCATGGACCAGTCTATAGTATGAACATGTCTTTTTGCAGAGATCCGAGAGAATTTGGAGAAGTCTTGAGGAACCATGGGATCAGAGACCAATCAATTGTACACTTCTTCCTGTCCTCCTTTGACGTGGAGCCTCCGGATATCAATCTCTTCTTCATACATGATATTTCACCCTCTGTGGCGCAAACTAAGAAGGGGATGAGTGTATTCTACTCGACACTATATGCTGTTGTAAGCCATTGTGTGCTAAATATTATTAAATTGGGCATTGGTTATTTATTCTTGCTTAGAAGATGACTATTTCTATTTTGTGACATTATTCTTGTAACGTCTTTTCTTTACTCTAACAGTAATTTGTTGTCGTTTAGCACAAGAAGCGATCAGGACTAGGCTTTCAGAAGGTAGTTGCATACATCCGGAAGCTCACTGGATGTAATGCTTTGGCGCAAATTTTACATCAACTGATGTGCAAGTCTGAGCCTGGGACCCTGACCCAGAAGGTGATATACTGAATCATTTTTGCTGGTTTAGGTTAAGGACAGATGCCATGTGCACCAGTGGAAACTGACTGTTGGTCTATGACCTGCTATGACCTCCTTGCTATATGAGCACTGTATGTGGGTACTCCTGAAGCACAGCCTAAGAAGTCCCAGACCCAGATATTATTACAAAATTAAATATTAATTAACTTTTGTAGTTTTTAATTATTATATTATTTTAATGATAATATATCTGCTTAACATATGCCCATATAGAGAGGCTTACATAGCTTACGATATTTATGAGGCTTTAATGAGTAAATCATTAAAAATTTAAATATTCGTCACAACACTGAATGAAAATGGCTATATAAGATTTGACCATTATTTTGTTACAGATTGCACTCGTTGAAGTGCTGTACACTCTCTTCCGAGAACTGCTACCAGGCCCTACTAAACGAACGGACCCAAGGATCATTGAGAATGATGAGGTTTTTGAACATGCAGCTATTTGCTGGGCCTATCTGATGTCAGAGGCAGAGGTGTGTATTATTATTTTCTTTTTTTATACCACTGAATGCCTTTCAAATGAGGCTATATGAAAGTTATAGCATGACTTAGTTAAAGCTCACATTTAATATTGTGTCCAGTTCTGATAAAATCATTACATTTTTAATGAATTAACACTTGCACTAATGATGGCACCTTGTTTTAATTACTATGTTTGCACTGCACTACATTTTGCACTTTTCTGGGTCAGATGCTAACTATATTTCGTTGTCTTGGTTTTATACTTTGTGCAATGACAATAAAGTTTAATCTGAATCTGAATCGGTATGGCCAGTATTTAAACTATATTGTAATTCATAATGATGTTATATATTTTTCAGAATGAGAGCTCTGAATATGAGTCATATGCAACAATGTCTCTAAAGTGTGAAGGATCAGGTCTACGCCTCTTAGAGCCAGTCCGTGTTCCTGGGATTCCGGCTGTCTATGACCGAGCATATGTGTTGGAAAAAATAGAAAGTGAGAAATATTTCATTCATTTTTTATAAGAAGAAGAATCTTTTATTGCCATTTTATGGTTACACACAACCCATGCATGGTGACAAATAGCGTGATAACACAGCAAGCCCCCCACACACACAGGCTCAGTAACACAAAATCGGAATTAGTCCTCTGCGTTTTTCCCCTCCTCTTTGTCTTTCCTCCGATGGCAGCCAGGAACAGTGGGAAGCCATACTCACGGCACCTGGGGGCCATGTCTTGGCCAAGGACACGGGCATGAGAGTGATCTGTATGTTTTTCGTATATTTGGGTCATTAGCAGAGGAACCCCGGGTAAGCAAGGGGAGAACATGCAAACTTCACACAGAAAGGCCCAGGAAATACCCCACCTCAAGCAGGAATCAACCCATTACCTTCTTGCTTCTTGGTTACAAAGATTTATAGTGTGTAGAAAACCTTCTGACACCCCTGCCACCACAACCCATAGCAGGGCAAGCAGATTAGAAAATGAATCACAAAGTAGAGGGAGAACACAGGGAATACTTGTGTTTAAGCTGGCCCCAGAATTGCCTTTGGGTTACTATGGGGTTAGCTGGCTATGTTCCTTCTGAGCCCTTTTAACATTTAAACAGAGTCTGCTTCATTATTTAAACAGCACCTTGTGTCATAATTTAAAGACGGTTCCTTCAAAATAATTTTTTCTTTCATTAAAAACAAATTTGGAGCCAATTTTGCTAATGTATCTCCTGGCTACAAATCCTGCCAGCACACATGCTGTGGGCTAGAGAACATGAGCTGGATTCGAACCGGCGAACTCCGGCTCATAGGGCTCAGTCTGTGTTCAGGCAAGCATCATTATTTAAACAGCATTTGTGCATTGGTTTAGACGGCATTTTCCTCATTGTTTATTGAGCGTTTGTGTCATCATTAAACAGTGTTTGTGTTCTTTAAGATGGAGAAACAATTCCAAACTGCTCCGTGGAGAAATTGGGGGAAACATCCATCACAAGGGCTAAAGAAGTGGTGAGAATGATGCTGAGTCTCCCTCCTTGGCAAGACCATTTTCCCCTGTGGATTTCACATGGAACTGTTTCTTGTCTGAAGTAAGATTTATTTACTTCTCCCTTGCGGATTTCACATGGAACTCTTTCTTTTAAAAATGTCATGTCTGGTCGTTCGTGATGATCACATCCTAGTGCCCTCAGTCCATGGAACACATGCAAAAAAATAAAATAAAAAACAATACAGGGAAATAAAATGAAAGCAAATAAAATATCTCTGTAAGGGCAACGCATTTTATTGTCCTTTCTCACATGTGCAAAAGTTCTCATGAAGCCATTTTAGTAAATCTCAGCTGTGCTCAGAGCACCCTATAACTCAGTTGGTTATTTATCTTATATTTAGTTTATTTATCACAAAAACAAATCTTTTACTAGTTTCCGGATAAATGCCGAAAAGCCATACAGCGAAATGACTGGCGGGTTGGCTGCTCATAAATACCTGGAAGTGACCCCCCCATTACAACTGAAGGATCTTGGAATGGAGGCTCCCAGACTTGTGCTCCTAGAAGAAGGTAAGGCTGAGTGAACAGAACTGTTCATAATCGAACATACAACACTATATAGTACTGTTTTTATTTTTCCTGCCTAAAGTGAATGTTTGTACGGTTGATTTTCCTGCCTTGATGACCAGGATATATGGTTGAAATGATAATAAACTCAATGCAGCTCTGAGGAAACAGACTGACACCAGGCTGATTACCCAGGGGCTTACTGATTTTAAATTAAATTAAGGTTTTAGGAAGTATCTGGATGATTCAATCTCTGAAATATTGAATGAATGTTCCATATTATCACTAAATTAATGTGGGAATAAGAGTAAGAGATAACTAACTCATTGGGTTGTGGAGCTGTCTCATCCCTTTTCTTCATTTACACACACCTGAAAGGTAATAAGGCCTTGGGGTGCCTTTTATCTCAATATTTAGGGAGATTATGTTCAAGGAAGTGTGAGGATATACTGGCACTGTTATGTTGTCAGATTAGAATTAAATGTTTGACATCTAGGTATTAATATTAATCTTTCCCACTCTAGATAACCTTGGTGTTTATCTGGAAAAAAACAAAGCAACTCCACAGAATGTCAAAATATTAAACTGCCTGACTGGAAAAGAGAAAGATATTAATGTAGATGAGCTGGCAAATGAGTAAGTTATCATTTTGTTTTAGCTTACATTTGTTTTTTAATTATTATTTTAGAACATTGAAAGAGTTATTTATTTTATTTTTTATTTTAGACTTCGAGATGTTCGACATGATCAATCGTTCAGAACCACCAGGACACCAAAAGAGGCAATACTGGTAATTCAGGAAGAAATTTAAAACAGTCTAAAGCTTCTCTTTACAGTTATGACTCCCTCCAGCTCTGACCCTACCAGAAATGTGACACCTAAGGTGGCCCATGTTGAGTTGCAGGAACCCTCCCACCAGTATCTAAACAGACACGGACCTCATTTATGTTTAGTCTTCATGTTAGGTTAGGTGTCAGTATAAGACAATATAACAATAAACCTCTTTAGCAATCCATTGTTGTTAGAAATATATATTTGTAAAAGTTTGTAGATGTGTCAGAATAAACTAACCATGGTGGTCATATTGAATGTATCTTCTTAGTTTTTGATATAATATCGCTAAAGACCTTTCTTTTTCCACTACAACAGCTTTTATTTGAGTTGACCCATAATGACCCACAAACTTAATTTTAGGTGCTCTTGGATTCAAGTTCTTCCATGGAAGGTGAATGCTTTGACTCTCAGACCCAGATGAAGAGGATTGCTGCTGTCAAGCAGCTGTTTGGTGCCTTTGCTGACAGAACTATGGCCTACGATTTTCATCATGTCATTGGTCTTGTCATGTTTGGAGGAGAGATTAAAACTGTCCATACCTTCACTGAGACCCTGGAAACCTTTAAGGTCATTATTTTTGGTGTTCCAATAATATATCACAGATCACTACTTTGGTTTTGGTTTTGCTTGTTTATCTATAAATTGTGTTTTTTTTTTTTTTTTAACAAAAAAGAGAGAAATTCAGCATTTAAAAAAAATATATATATTTATTTTCTATTGCACTGACAAAACACCACTGGACCTAAATAATTGTTGGTGGTGGTCCTAACTGTATTAACGTCAAAGCTTGTGAAGGTATTAAAGTTAACATAAGTTACATTGTAATTTTTGGAAATTATAAGAACACTGAACATGCTGTTTAGCTGGAAATTTTATTCTATTAAAGTAGCATTTGGCAACAGATAAGTAGTGCTCTACCATCTATATGTGTGTAGGATTCAGTGGCAATCTAACATGGTCTGGCATGTAAAGTTAGTAAAGTACTGTATGAATTGGAAATATTAAGTGTTGGAACTTTAAAGGGTGATGTTCTCTGAGCAGTGTATGTGTAACGTTTGTGTGTGATTTACTTCAGGATTATGTCAACAATCTTGTAGCCAAAGGAAACACTCCACTTTATGATGCCTTGAATCATGGGATTTCGGAGCTGAAATGTGTCAAAGAGCAATTCCCAGATTGTAGACTTCGCATAATATGTCTGACAGATGGATGTGATGTTGGGTAAGTGTTGTGGCAACCCTCTGGGTGTTGCATGTCACTACTTGCAGGCTCTGTGAAACACAAATGGGTTTAAGAAGAAAACACTCTTATTTAATCTTGGCAGGGGTATAAAAAGGGACAATCGAAAGCTAGGGTCAAAACACGGTTCAAAAGTTCCGTTGCCAAAACAGGTCCTCATACACAAATGGGTCAAACGACCAAATCAGGTTCTCCTACCAGAAAAAAAAACAATACACAAAACTCCACTTCCAGTTCGGCTCAAATGAGTTCCAAACAACCACCAAAACATTTTCCCCTCAGGTACAGACCTGACCAAACAATCCTGCAGTTTGAATCCTGCAGTTACTAAGCTGAGGACTGTTGGCAATTAGGCTTCAGGCTCTGAATGTCTATCCAGTCTTAAAGGGGCGGGACACTGTTACTACCCACTGTTTTACCACAATTTTAAATATAAATCTGTTTAAAAAATACTACTAAGTAATACAACTTGAAACCCTTGTGAATATTTTCCCCCCACTGAAAAACACTTTTACTACAATACAGGGTTTAAATAATTATTTTTTTGTTTTGAATTTTGTTTGAGATGGCGAAATAATTAACCTTTAAACCATTTCAGGTCATCAACGAACCCTGTTAACGTTGCTGTTAGCCTTGTGAAATCCGGCATAATTGTAGATGCCATCATTGTTGGAACGGATGATTTTACCGGCTTTACAGGTCAATGGAAATGTTAAATTACCTTTTTATGACATCTCTAAATTGTTGGTAACAAAAGTAAGAAAGGCACTAGTCAAGTGTTTTTTTACTGATTCTGTTGCTTTTTAAACACTTTGGTTCAGAGTGATTGATTATTATCTCACACTTTAACAATTTAAAGGTCTCCCTGGATTTGTGCTCAAAAATGTTCTACATGGGATCAGCAACGTCACAGGTCAGGGGGACGAACTGTCATTATTAACAGTGGCTCCAGTTCAATTCCATTTTTTGTTGTTTAGCAGACAGTGACTTACACAGTGACTTACACAGTTTACAATTTCTACATTCATCTATTTATACAGCTGGATATTTTACTGAAGCAATTCAAGTTAAGTACCTTGCTCAAGGGTACAACAGTGGGACTTGAATCAGCAACCTTTTGGTTATAAACCTGTCACCAGGCCTATGAGCACGCAGTATTTTATCAAGCCATAGTCAGCTACTGACCTGCTGGTCCAAAATTCTGCAAAATCTAAAAATATTAGAAGAAAATGGCATACTTTGAGCTAATGCCTGATCAAGTGTGTTTAGTTTGTCCACATTCAGTGCCCATGCTAAATACTTCACAAGCATTATGAAAATTTGTACAAGTTTTTCATAGTAATTATCACTGTTAGCCTACCATGTTGTACTAGCACAAGGAGGGATGCTGTGATATAACATTGTCGGACTGTAATCTTGCTATCTTTGTAATCTTGTAATCTTACTGTAACTGCTATCTTTGCTAATAAAAACCAT
>JAOYSI010003388.1:0-15194 GCA_025775065.1 Hiodon alosoides
CCCCCCCCCCCCCCCACGAAAGCAAACCTAAGTTAGTCTTGGTCCTGTATGATTTTATAGTGTATAAGTGGGCTGTGTTCTGCTGTCTTTTGAAAACTTCGTTTTCCTTATTCCTGGGAAAAGTCTAAATTGTTGCAATGGGCTGCTTTCTTTCTTTATCCATTTGTTTGTTCCTCCGTTTAAGTCCAAATGAAACGGGCCTGGCCTCAGTCTATTAATCAGTTCAACGTAATAAATGTGGTATCATACTCAGCAGATTCTGTGTGTGCGCATTCCCCTTGTTTGACAATAAGCACGCATGTCACAGCGGATCGTTTTGTTTTGACGAGGAAATTAATGTTCACAGCCTGTCGCCTGCACCCGATTCTCACCTGCGCCCAAACTCCACCCCTCCTTTTTTCCCCTCACCATCCCTCTCCCTCTAGAGTGTTGATATTGGTGCGAGGAAGGGTACTGGCTTTTATCAGTGGCATAATAAAGATGCTACTTAAAAGAGAAGCGTGTGACCTTTTCTTTCTGCGTCTGCGACCTTCTGACTGGAACGCTGGGGTAGGGCAACTCCGGTTCCTCGGGTTCAACAAGCGCCCGCCTCCAAGTTATCCCCCACTTAGCGTGGCCATTACGCCAGGAAACGGCTGCTCCAGGTCTCTGGGTGTGCACGCGTAGATGTTTTTACTCTTAAGCCTTCGTACGGATGGCAAGCCACCCTGTGTCTGTTCTAGGTCAGTGGCCTCAAACTGTGTTCCTCGTGGGCTGCAGGGTTTTCCAACACCAGGCGGCTTATAGTCCACCATAGTATCTCCATTAAAACAATTTGGCGGGGGGCGGGCGGGAAAACCAGCGGATACCCTGTGGACTGGAGTTTGCGACCCCTATTCTACGGTTTAGACTGCATGCTGAAGTCAAAAGGATGGCAGACTGGCCAGTGGATTGTCCAAGCTTGGACTGGAATGGAGGAGACATTCCTGGTTTTGCTGCCCTTGGTACTGTTCAAGTCCCCTCAGTTGGCAGTTAGCAGTTCAGTTGCAAAACCCCATGGGAACTTCAGTTTCGCTGCTTATATGTAATGTCCTTCTCCGTGTTCTGCTTGTGGACGCAGTTAAATGCGTTTTTTTTGTGCTTGGATGATGACTGATTTCTCCACGCTGTGAATTTAGCTTTCCCCATCGTCCCGGTAGTTCCTGGTTCATCACCGTGAAGGCACTTTTTTCTCTTCAAGTTTGATCCAGCCTTTTTACATCCTAGGATTTGTTCCTTTAATGTTTTGTGTAAACAGCATCAAAACTATATATATATATATATATATATATATATATAATCAACACACACACATTTTAAATATCACTTAAGTTTAGTAAGAGGTCTTTCACCGGTACATCGCTGTTAAATAGCTTACCACTGGGCGGTACTATAAAGAGCTTGACGCTGGACACTACAACAGGCTCTGAGGTTCGTGCCATTGAGCGTTATTTGCCAAGCTGTCTGCTGTCAGACCTTGTGTAGGCATGGGGCATGCTTGCCAGCCTGGCCACGTTCCACGCCGTTTCTCCTAATCCTGTTCAGGTCTGTCGGAAAGCCCCGCCGTGAGGCCATGGTGTTCTGCTTTCTTGTGTTTTTAAAGCGGAAACCGTTTTCTTAATTCTTCAGATTCTTCATTTTGTGTATCTTTTTAGGGTGTCTTATTGGCCTGCGCCGCAGTATCCGTTCATCTGGGCCTCATTCATCCATATTTGTTTGATTTAAAATGACATTTTAAGATGGTGGTGGTTCCTTTAGTTCAGGGTAGCTAACTAACTTTGCCTCTAACTTTCAATTTGTTTCAGTAGAATACCTGAAAGTCTTGTGAATATCATGTCGTGTGCGTATGTTGTAGGCATCTAAGTTGTAGCTCTCTGCTCAGAATGTATCATGCACTCAACGCTCATTTTCTCTTTAACGTCGCTTGATGGTCATTCTGTAATTTCTTAGCGGTTTGAACCGCCTTCAACCTCACTAGCATGCAAACTCTTTTAGGCCAATACACAGTATATCCTCGTCACCACACGGTCCTGTGTTCTCCCTTCTGGGTTCTGCGTGGTGTTGACGACGGGAACCATTTCCTCCCCAGAATTCACCGACTGTACAAACGGACGATTTAGGGTAATGGCCAGTGGAGAATCTACTCATTGGTTATAACGCAGTCTTGGCAAACTGAAGCTGTGTTTATACCCCTGGTGTTTAATCTGTTAATGTTTTGTTTGGATGACTTGTTGCTTAAAGTTCCTTCTCACACTCTTGGTAACCAATGGCGATCTTTAATATTCGCGTTATAATTGTGAAATTCAACTTTTGTGACAAGGGCATGAATTGCCTTTGTTAATTTTAACCCAAAAATTATTCAGCTCATAAGTGATGGTTGAATATTTTTGCTCTAATATTGAAACTAAGCATAACACAAGCAACTCTGGAAAGAGTACCATCTTCAGCTTTACACAGAATGGTGTGGTATTTTATTTTTTTTAATGTTCACATCCCTAAATATCTTCAAGCAAAACGCAGAAAATCTAATGATACATCGAATGTTTATGGTTTGGGGATTCATACCGAGCTGCTGGGATATCAGCAGGTATGGGTCTCCGTTCCCCTGGGGTATGAAAGGAGGCAACGCTGGAAAAGGAGAGCCTTCCGTTGTGAAGGAGTTCAAGGCTACAGGAACCCTTACAACCTTGCCAGGTAGAGGATGCAAGAAAATCGTGTCGCATGACGTGAGAATCTTGGTTTGTGAGGCCACCGCAAAGCAAAGGTTGAAACTTTTAAGATCTCGCGACAGTTGGGGTATGACTTAAGCTGCCGTCGTTAAATACGGTGTTTGCCCACCCTGAAGACAAGAAGGGGTGGTCTGGAGTTGGCCGACCTGCACTAACGGGACTGTGTCTTTGGGTAAGTTTAAAACAAATGCTGAACTTCACCAATGTGTTCTGTTCTGCGCGTGCTCCCTGGGTGTGACCGATGCTGAGTACATCGAGGCAGGTCTATTATGCTTCAGGGATGTGTCGCTGTTTCTGAAACCCCTATGAACTGGAGCTTGAAAGCGCCGCCCGGGCGGGTTAAGTCGGCGGGGGTTCTCTTAGCTCTCCGCTAACCAGCGTCTCCCATTGGCTTCTTGGGTGCCCGTGGGTTAGCAGTACCGTTGAGGGGGGTACACTACTTCTCTGGTCCACACTGAACCTCTGGTGTAAGTTGTGTAGCTTGCAGCAAGGGGAGAAAGCGATGGATTGGTTCAGTGTCCAGTCATACTTCCTCACCCTCCCTGGGTGTGGTGGTGGCAGAATATTTTGGTCAATAATGTTGTACCATCTGCTAGTTGGCAGGATTTGTAAATCGACATTCCAGCATGATGGTGATCCTGCACAGCTATTCAAATCTGCAGAGAAAGAGTTAAATGTTCTTCATTGGCCATTGCAATCTCCAGACCTTAATCTAATGTTATGGAGATTATATCCATCCTGGCCTCCAGGGCGGCGCTCAGTGCCGTTTTGTAGTACTTTTCCGTTAATGCGTGTGTTCTGGGAGTTCCAAGGCCGGATGCTGGTGTCCATGTAGCCAGAAAAAAAAATCAAAAGTACTCCACGGTTTATTTGGGATAAAGATAAAGCAATTTAAAATGTTCGAGCAATCATCTTGATACTGGGAAAGTATTAAAAGTTGGCATAACTTTACATATTGGCCCTATTTCTGAGTAAAATGTGCATGTCCACTATTCTACCCAGGTGAGGGGGGTCACAATAGCAATGATACCTTCTAAACAAAGCCTGGTATAACTAAACCAATCCTGCTTTGTGTTGCATTTATACTTGATTTCAGCATCTTTGCAACACCCTTTTTTATAGTATGAATAAATATGGAGGTCACTGTATGAAACTGCATGATCACATTTCCAATATATATTTTTGTGTGTATACATATATATGCCTGCTGAAACTTTGAAGGGTGTTCCCTAATCAAGGAGAAGCCTCCCTACATTAGGAAGTCTCGCTACCATTTAGAATTTCTCTTAAATTTTTTATGTTGGTTTTACCTTTTTCCCGCTATACGGAGGGCGGATTTAGGTTTATTGCATATTCTTGTTATTACTAATTCAGGTATTTCCAGTCAGCCGTTTCTTTATTTGTGTAAAACAATATCCTACACTTGTCTAACTGTTAATTTCGGCGCGTTCTGTATGAACTGCATTGCGCTAGTTGCTGCATATAACCGTATGGCAGCCACATGCTCGAATTTCGAATCTTAGCTTTAGCGTACAGCCATTGTTGGAAATTCAAGTTGGCTATTGCATTTTTTGTGTCCTGTTGTGGCATTGTGCATTTAAAGACTTATTTATGGCAGTAAAAAAATATATTAAAAAAAAAATGTATTTCATTAACAGACCCTTTTACCCAGTGCGGGCTATCAACAGCCAGATTTAATTAAGCGAGAACAAGAAAACAAACCGGAATGGGTAACGTGTACAAAGTTGGTGTTTTTTCGAATTACTACCCGAATTAGGGCTGGTTTCGAAAGAATTAGAACTCTGGTTTAATCTGTGTTTGATTTTAGTGCTCCCAAATGACCACAGCGAGAACGAGGAGATTAATTAAAAGGTGTGAAAAATGAAGTATTTTATTTTAATTGCATTTAAAAAACTTAATTTGTGATCCACGCTATGAGTGTATTTGTCCATTAACACAAAGCGTTGATCAGCCTTTATTTCCTGAATACATCAACACGTTGATGTAACTGACAACTTTTCAAGAGCAATTGACTGCGCGCACGTTTACAATAATTAATGATCAATGGAGCAGAAGGGTGGCATAACGGTCAAGGCCAAGTCGGCGATCTTACAGCGTCACTAAAATTCATCTTTAACCAGGCTTCGGTATCAGTGCGTTGCCTGAGCCCCCAGCAGCTACTGCGCGCCCTCGCGCACATCTCCCGCCTCTTCACAGTGACGTTAAAGTGCCTTTTTGTAATCCTGGTTTGTCAACAAACCGCCTTCTCCGAAATTACGAAATTTAAAAAATGTACTTGTGGTTTTTTTTTTTTTTGTAGCGGCAATGTCAGCGGTTGGGTTACATATAGTGGTGGATGGTAGAAAACCGTAATAAAATCGGCATTCTCAAAATAAGGCTCCTGGATTTAGGATAACTGGTATAGTTGGTGGACGGGCGTTGTGTCATTAAGCAGCGTTCGTTGCCTGATTGCGAGTGACCAGTAGGTGGAGCCAAATTATAGTTTATACGGAGGAAAGGCCCTCCTTAATTTTGCTGCAAAAACAAACATGACGTGAATTTACAGTCCCAACCTCAGCGAATGTGCGGTCAATCGCGGTTTGATAAATCACAGCGGAAGTTCAGAATAACCGTGACATCCACAATTACAGCATGCATTAATATGCTAAAGGTTAATAGGAATTAATTATATTGTAATATACATAGGCTTAAATATGTGTAATATCGAAATGGAGAAGAGATTTTAGGCATGCGAACAGACAAATGGACCAGCTAGAGGAATAGCCAGATGCAGCAAGATGGCCCAGAAGGCCCCGGATCCTGTTCTCTTTGCTGCTTTGCAGAGCCGGACTCGATCATCCGTGTCATTTATGGATTCATCATTCCTGGTGACCTCGCATGCCCACAGGAGATTCCCGTCACTCGCATCCCTACCTCATGGGTTCTCCGCACACTCTTCTGGTCTGACCGTGTGGGTTGCTGACAGGTCTCTGTGCATGGATTTGCAGTATATTTGCGGGCTCAAGTGTCTTCATACCTTCGTGCTGTGTGTGTGTGTGTGTGTGTGTGTGTGTGTGTGTGTGTGTGTGTGTGTGTGTGTGTGTGTGTGTGTGTGTGTGTTTTCGTACTCTGGTTTCTTTTATATTACGTTCAGACACTGGGCTTATTCTCTGGTGTGGGAGTGAGTGGCCAACTGGAAAGAATGGTTCTATATTTGCGCCCTGCTGGGATCGGACAGAGCAGTGGACGCTATACCACGTGGTCTGCAAAGATGCATTACAAGCTCTGCACCTTAAAATAACAACTTAACTGGTCAGAATCTGTCATGCTGTGAATCGGCAGATCTGCCCCTAATCCGGGAGGGGAGGGCAGGAGGAGTCTGTGGGGTTGTCCGTGGCCGAATTTGGTCTGTGCTTATCTGATGCTCCGCAGACGATGGCTTGTCTCAGGGAACAATGCAGATTATCTGAGCACCAATATGTTTTGGCTACTGTTTATTGATTCACTGGAATATGTCTGGAACAGTGAGTTTTTCTTTTTTCCTCCCATGGAAATAAATGAGATTAAATGTACACTATGCACATGGAGAACGTACTGCCAAACATTCTGGCTTTCGATCAGTCTCTTTGCTCTGAGTGTGCAGGTTTAGCAGAAAACAATGACTTGGGTCAGTGTTGCAACATAATGAGGGGTATGGCTGTGCCCCAGTGCTTGATGACCATGGTGAATCCATGCCATTTTGTTCAGTCTCAATCGTGGTGTAAAATATTTTCCCTTACAGTGTCCCACCCCCTCTGGCCCTTCCCTTACTCTTTAAGAGGTGAGAATAGGAGACGCTCCAGTGTCAGAGGTCACTGGTACCCACCTCAACCCATGGCAACGCAGAGGAGATGCCCATTAAACGAGAGCGGGAAGGAACAAAGGCACCGAGGGGAGAGGGGGAGGGGTGTCGTCGCGCCGGAGGTTTCCGTGTTTGTGACGCCATGAGGTCCGATCGTATGCCCATTGTTCTCTCCCTCATGAGGAGTCCAGCTAGCGCATAACATTACGGCAACATCACAGCAACGTTTTTGTGAATGTCGCTCGATTAACGTCCGAGTGTGCATAAGCGCCTCTGCCATTTAGCGCTTGGAGTGAGGTGACCCCCTTTAACAGGTGACTGCATGTGCACAGCTTGTGTTTACCTGAAGGCTTCTTTTTACGCCACACAGCATTGAGAGATATATCCTGCCATGGGTTGGTAATATTGAGATGACGTAGATAATTAGAATAAAAGCAATGGCAATTATAATAAATACTTCTTTAAAGAAAGCAGTGAAATCACACTGACAACAGAACCATTCTGCATTGTCGATGCTGTGCTTTATTCTGAAATGATGGAACAGGCAGTGGTCAATGTAACAAACAAAAAAACCTAATTTTCACTTATACTTATGTTTTCTGTCTTGACTCAACAAATATGTTGACCTGACCTAATCTAAGTTATTCTACAGTCCACTTAAAAAACAAATGCTTATTCTTGTTGTTACTGGCGATGACAGTCTTAAAAAAAAAAGGAAAAGTAACCAAAAAAATAACACTTATTGGCCCATGATTATATTTGCACGAATTTGAGGAAACAGACCTCCTACATTAACCCCAGCATCTCAACGTCTTTTACGAGAAGGTCAGACGAAGAGGAGGAGGACGAAGGAGATTGGGATTGCTCATTTCCAATGCGGTTTCGTCCGGTAATCATTCACTTGGCACTCGCATTAGTAATGCGCCGAGCGGAGAAGTGTACTCCCTTGATTATCATAAACGCCATCCATCTACATTTTACATTAGTAACGCTTCGCAACGCCTCACACGCCCCCATTTGAGTTACCAAATTAGATTTCGTGTGGGCATTGTTTGATGGAGAGTCCATTTTAAGTTTAGGCTTTAATGCATGTATGTATATTTTAATTGAGACGTTCAAATCAGTTTTACGGGTTTAAATCCGATCAAAGCTCCAATAAGCGAATACAGAATGTAGTAACGTTTTTGTTTATGGAGTTATCTGATTTATATAAAATATGGCCTTTCCATTAGAATTACTATATTTGTTGAGCTGCATCAGTTGATAAACAACCTTTTGATTCCTGCAGAAAATATAAGCTTGTATTTAATAGCGTTTATTACTAATGCCTGTAGAATTCAGGAATTATTAATGCAAATTGCTGTAGATGTTTGCTAATTGTCCAAAAATCGTGTTCTTTTTTACATTTTTATACAAACGAAAAATGTCGGAAATAATATATTTGTAACTCAATAAAGTATAAAATAAGTAAATTTTACATTTACTATTTTACACCTACCGACTTACAAATATTTGCCGTATACATATGTAGATTTTAGAAGGAAGTTTTTTGAAGTATTTATACAATTTTTGTTGATAAATTTAGTAAAAAAATTTCGCGAATATTAATAAACCTGTCTCGCATTTAAAATACTGAAATTGGTTTTGTTCTTGGTTATTTTGATTGATCTTTGATAATAGATTTTCTTTATAAAAAATAACTACGCACGAATAGGCTGAAAAACAAATTGCTATTCCATGTAATTTAAAATAATGGATTACTTCCTAATATCAACTATAGTCAAGATTACTTGATTTTACTTTCCTTAATGGTTAGCGGTTGAAAAATAGAAGTTTAAGACTAAACTTATATTTAACGTTTTTGAAGAAGAAAAAAACCACCTATTGTGTATTGGTCGGAGAACGATGCATACTAAAACGGATAACGTAAGGTATAAATATAATATAATATCTAAACGGATATAATTAATATAGTTGGCGGTGTTTGGTCAAATATTTCCAGGTAAAGACCAAAATAATTAGCTTTGAAATAACTGAGAAGTAGGCGATACCTTTCAACAAATTCACAATACCTAAACAAGCTATTGTAAATGAAAAATACAAACAGAGATTCCAGTGAAATTTTTAAAATCGAAATGTCTACGGCTTCGGTGGGAAATTGAATAATATTTCGGCTTGTAGGATTTATGTTTTTCTTAAATCTGTATTTGAAAAGGTAGCCAAAACATAACGCCGTTTGTTAACTCACTCGTGGCAGAATTGACCTTGCATGTCCCACCCACTTTCTCCTTTAAACCAAAATTTGGCAGATAAAAAAAGGGATCTTTTAAAGGTTTAAGTTCATCTTAAGACGTCATGAATCCCAGCAACCAATTTATTTGAAAACGAAGCTGGGTCAAGTCATGGCATCTTCGGGGCCTTAACTTGCCATGGACATTATGCACCACGTCCTTGTCAAAGGATAAACCCTAAGTTATTTCGCGTCCATTGCTTAGACCATTTAGTTCACGAATCCGGTTATGTAAGCCCCTTACAAAGGCCGAATGCATACCCAAATACGCCAGTTCACCGGTTACGTTTTAAGACGTTAACTATTTCTGCAGTGTTTATCATGTTCTTGCGGGCGTAAATTAATAATACTTAAAGCGGCCATTGATGGCCCTGTCTGGTGGCCCTAAACGAACAGTCTGCCACTGTGATTTATACCCTCCTATCCTTTATGTAATTATTCTTTTATCATGATCGGTCAACGGCTCAACACCCCAAGGGTCACACCAGCAGCGTGTCGGGTAAGTGGCTTCCCCCCCAATGTTTTTATGGCACGCAAATTTAATACGTAAATTAATGCTAAACAAACAGTCTTAGCCGTGACCTCTTTTTAACATCTGCGACACGTGCCGCATGCACCCCTCGCTGGATTTCATTATATCACGGGTGCTTTCGTAATCATTTTGCTGTTCTTTTGGTGTATTTATTTTTTATGACATTTTATGTTTATTTTTGAGCATGCAATTCGAAAACGACGTCGCCAAATCTGAGGATTTTCACAAAATTCGCTTGACCTAGATCAAAAAGACTACACTTTTTTTATACATGTCTAGACTTTCTTTTCCGACGTGTTTTTTCGACGTCACCATTGGTATTAGTTCGGTCGAAATCTTCAATTATATATATATATTTTATGGTCCCGTTTGGGCCTGTACAATTGTCTTAACCTCAGGAAGTACGTTTTATTTGAGCATTTGATGAAACGCACGGTATGTCTTTGCCTTAACATAGCTGGAAATGAAATGGCCTGAACGCATAAATAAGGTATTTTGCGTGGTCATGGGGCTGCGACGGTTTTTTAAATTTATTTTTATTTATTTATTTATTTTTGCCTTTCTCTAAAATTAATGGATGCAGCGTTGGCAATGTTCGGAGCGGTGCAATATTTTAATATGTAGGTCAAACTCGACAGGCATGGCAAACTGGAGCTTTGGAGTGCCATACACATATCATACCTAATCTGTCAACCAATTCCAGTTTGAAAAAGGGAGGACTGAGGGTTTTCAGTAGGATAAACATACATTGACATGTAGTCTGTGATCACATTACCTTTGCCCTGGTTAATGGCTTGCTTTCGCACTTGGTGTTCGGCCTTCAAAAGGCAGGCTTTGAGTCTCACAAAGCTGTCTTTATAAAAAATGGCGACGTGGATGCGTTGAATTTTTTAAACACAGTCATCCTCGAAGCACGGATGATTTATTCATGTGAAAAAAATTAAATGTTTATATTGTCAGATGTTGGCAATTAATACCTATTACATTAAAGATGTATTCTAATAGCAGGAAAACCTGGGTAAATATATTTTTATGCTTATGCACTTTCGGCCAAAGGAGTGGCCTGATTTCCGGGTGGCTATTTCTCTGAATTCGAAGATAAGAAACGCGACAGAGAATTTACCTCTTTAATTGCGCTGCAGTTGAGCACCGGTGCGTCAGAAGTAAGGATGCTGGGCGAATACCCCATTTCATGCAGCCTATTTTCTCTCAGACTAACCCTGCTACTCGATTCGCACATTTGCGTGAGTGTCTCCGTGACTGGAGCATTAGTATTCCTGGGGTAAACTCAGAGCATGACACTCGACGCAGGTAGGGGGTTTGCAGTCTGCACCGCTGGAATGTTCATGGTCAGTACAGGCTGCCTTCCGTCCTCCCTCCGCGACGGGCTTGGCACGTTTACCGTGTTCGCACGCAGGCGTGATCACACTGCCTTCCGCCCTCCCTCCGCGACGGGCTTCGCACGTTTACCGTGTGTGCGCACGCAGGCGTGATCACACTGCCTTCAGTTCAGCCCGGACCGACTCTTGTCGACCGCGGGGTCCACTGACGCGTCCTCGTCTCCCGTTATCTCCCGTGCACGCGCTCTGGTTTTTTTCCCCCCCGTTCGGTTTGACCTTCGGTTGCCCGGGGTCTCGCGGGCGAGCGATGTCCGTGGCTTCTCTCTTGGCATTCACCGCGTGCCTTAATTGTATGAAATTAAATCAAGGTCCACTGTGAACACAAAGAGCCCAAACCCAAGTTTCAAACCCCCTTCTCTCTCTCTCTCTCTCTCTCTCTCTCTCTCTGCTTCTCTGTACCTGGCTGGCTCACTCTCTCTGCTGTCTGCCTCCGCAGCCGCTGGAGAGACGGCAGCTTCTTCTGCTCAGGTTTGCTCTCCGCTCGTCTCCTTGGCTAATCCGTCCACACTTGTTCCCACAGTCTAATTCTGCGGTACCCTTTCCCTCCGCTCTCCCCCGCTCTCCTCCCCTCACACGCCGACATGCAATCGGCATGTGTGTGTAAGCGCGGTGCGCGTCCATCCCACGCAGCCCTTTGTATGAAAACGCGCAGTCGGCGGCTCGACGCACTCTGCGTTCTGCCACGTCTGTGTGTTGCAGAACGCTGTGTGTGCATGCATTCGTGTGAGTGAGTGTTTCCGCGCGTGTGTTTGAGCGGCTCGCAATCAAAAGCAGCAACAATACAAAAATATATGCATCCGGTCACAGCAGAAATAAAGCACTGACACCCGTCTCCAAATGATCTGTCATGCTACTGCAGAAAACAGAATGATTTTTAAAAATATTTAGCATATCCACACAAAAATACTTGAATTAATATATACAGCAGATGGATGGAGATCCATGTTACTATGTGCAATACAGGATATAGTTTCAGTTATATAAACAAATAGAGTGAGTGCGGGAGACCGAGAGATAGAAAGATGATATACCTTTGTTGTACGACAATGAGAGTAGCACTGGTACCTGGTTGCTATTTCATTCTTGCAGATCTTCTTCTTGTAGCGAAACAAAGGCAGATGGAACAATCTGTATCAACTGGTTACTGGGAGATATCGAGGTATTATTTAGATAGTATTACCTTTAGGAATGTGCTAGCCATTTCTGTTAAGATGTTAGCATATGCCCTAGAACTAAGGTTGCTCTATAATAGTCAGCTCTGTCTCTTTCTCTCTCTCTCTCTCTCTCTCCCTCTCTCTCTCTCTCTCTCTCTCCCCCCTCCCTCTCTCTCTCTCTCTCCCTCCCTCACTGGTTTTGTGCTGTATTTTTTGCACAAGGCTGTACGTAGCTTTGAAAACGACGCAAAAAAAAAGAGAAACTGATGAGCTAAGCTCCTGGTTCCCGAGTAGGTTTAAGCTCCATCTGGCGTTATACGAAATCTGAAAAAATATAGAACAAAATTATTTTTCAAGTACAAAAAGCATCAACATGTTAGGACTCTTGTGTCCGTAACCATCACTGTAAATATAAGATATACATTTATTTTCACAGATATCAAACCCTCGTCAATCGCCTTCGCCTGGACAGATCAACAATAAGGTGACGGAAGTCGTACAAAAATAACGCAGGGTTTTAAAAAAATCAAAATCCTTGCTCAGTCGGTGAAAAGAGAGAAAAGCAGCAGAGGGGTAGTCCCTTGAATCTCTCTGTCCCTCCATTCTTGTACTCATCCACCCTAGGAGGACAGGGGTCCGAGGGGCGAGTTCTACTCGAAAAGCTCCTTTTGGTGAGGGAAAAGCAGGGATTTGCAGCGATGGTGGTTGGTGTAGGGTGAGGGTGGAGGTGGTTTAGAGGTAGGGATGTAAGGAAGGTGTCGTGTGCATGCAGTTGGAGAGGGTTAGGCGGGGGTGTGGGGAACAGTCATCAAAAAAAAAAATTGAAAAATTCCCGTCGACTTGAAAATTCTGCCCCTAACCGTTTCCAAAAACTCCATTTAGGTATGTGAGCCAGTTCAGAGAGAGAAAAAATTTTCAAATGCAAAAAAAATGTCGATATACATATATATGCGTTTGGGTATATATGTATAAAAGTCCTGAGAGGAGGATGAGGGGCTGACGGCGGCAAGCTTGCACACAGACACTGTGAGAGGCTGATGATCGTGCCTCAATTTATGCTCTCTGGTTGAATCCACCCCCCCACCCCTACAAACTCACACACACACACACACACACACACACACACATACACACACACACACACACACACACACACCCACACCCTCTAGCCCCTCCCCGCCCTGTCCTGTCCCGTTACCGTCCTGGATCCTTGGCCCAGCTGATCAGCACAGGGGGAGATTAACCAACGGGCCCAGCTGGCAGGGATTACACATACAGGGGGTGGGGCGGTGGACCCTATTTGACTGTGACACGCACGCGTATGCACGCACACACAGGATAAGGAGAGGGCACAGGGGCCAGGCAGTGTAAAGACGGCGTATATAATTGTATGTAAATGTTCAGGGATGCTGATGGAGGTTCACAAAGAGGGATTGACCTTTGAACTCGCTCTGCTTAATCATTGACACCGATCAGCTGATGGCGAGAAGCCAGCCGGCAGCATCGTTTGTCTGCAGTTTACCCCGCCCCCTCCCCCCACACCAATCATACTTCCCTCTATGTGGAGCTTCCATGGATGCCATCCCTTCTCCTTTTGTGTATGGGGAAAAGCCACCCTCTTTTTTTCACGTGTCGTTTTCTCAAATGTCTTCTCCCCTCCCGTCTCAAAGCGGTACCCTCGCCGTAGAGTAACGAAAGCGCGGCAACTTCTTTGCGGTTTTTGCGCAAAGCCTCTTGTGCTCTACAATGTTCTCACTCTTTCGCACAGTAGCCAACGCGGTCTTTTTACTGCGCTCGTATGCCATTTCAGCGCGTACCTCTTTGAACCAAGTCCTACTGTCCAACAGCAGGTCCAAAAGGGGGGGACAGTGACTAGGTAGATATTTAAAAGATCTCCCGTGGGGTATGGATATCAAAGCTGGGATGAGCGTCCCATGTTAACATTTTTTACCTTTAAATTTGAAATTACAGAGGCGCATGACAACCGGCTGTCTGTTTATTCATTTTGCTGCACTGGGAGTCGTGGCTCAAGAACGGTGGCAGGATAAATCGATCGACATTGATTCGCGCGCGCAAACGCACGCAAACGTTCTGCACACAGCTTACATCTATAGCCCAAAAACGCCTTCTCCTTTTCCAGCAGTTCCCAGGAAAACTGTCAATTTTGTCTTTTGGCTCCAACTGCATTGTAGCATCACATGTCAGGCTGAGCCCTGAGAAGAGAAAATAAATTTCTGCAGCAATGTGGTCCTCTAAAAAAACTGGAGGGAAATAAGACTCTCCAGCTGGCCCTGATTCCTATTTCAGAGGAAATAAGAACACTTTGCTCTTAAATTTATTGTGTGGCAAGCTGCTCCATAGACTGTAATATATATAACTAAATCTTGAATCTTTTTCAGCCTTACAAACACACTGTTTGTGCTATTACGAAACCGAGTTAGCTAGTCGATGAATATGTCTGAATATTTGAATGATGGTACTACTCATTCGTATTTGTGACTTAAGCAAAAGGGACACAGTCACGTCATTTCTGACAACAACAGTATTCCCACCGCGCTGTTTTCATCGAGGCTGGGGGGAAATGATGTCTGGGTGTAGGCGGCGGTTTGAATTTTGAGGTGGAACACAAGAGGCACGCTGTGTACACACAGCCAGTCCTGTGAATCCCGAAGGAGCCAGGTCAGCTCTTTACAGTTTAGGGCAGGACTTTGTGCAGAGGGAGCAGCAAGCGGATATGGAAGTGTGGAGGTGAGGCACAGAGTTAATACGAGGCACAGAAATATAGGGGCAAACACGAGGCCGTCCGGAGAGACTTGCAGTTCAGGTTATGAACTGTGTGTGTGTGTGTGTGTGTGCGCACGAGCGTGCATGCGCACGTGTGTTTGTGTGTGTGTGTGTGTGTGTGTGTGTGTGTGTGCACGAGCGTGCATGCGCACGTGTGTGTGTGTGTGTGTGTGTGCGCACACGAGCGCGCACGCGTGTTTGTGTGTGTGTGTGTGTGCGCACACGAGCGCGCACGCGTGTTTGTGTGTGTGTGTGTGTGTGCGCGCACGAGCGGGCACGCGTGTTTGTGTGTGTGTGTGTGCGCACACGAGCGCGCACGCGTGTTTGTGTGTGTGTGTGTGTGCGCCCACGAGCGCGCACGCGTGTTTGTGTGTGTGTGTGTGTGTGCGCGCACGAGCGTGCACGCGTGTTTGTGTGTGTGTGTGTGTGTGCGCGCACACGAGCGC
>JAOYSI010003395.1:0-15189 GCA_025775065.1 Hiodon alosoides
ATATATGCAGAAATTGGAGGATCTCCAAAGGAATGTTGCTATCAGCTGTGCAAATGTATCTGTGTGTTTTTTGTGTGGGTGTGGAGGCGTATGTTCATGTGTTTGCTCTCAGTAGTTTGCTGACTCCTCCGCTGTCCCTCTTGTACTCTCTTGACCCTCGAGCCCCCCTCCTCTACAGCAGAATAGGTGAGGGGCAGAGGTCCACTTTCAAACCGGCTCACTTGTAGCTCTCCCTGCCGCTCGCCAGCCTATAAAAGACCCAAAGGATCTTCCACTGCCTCATTCACTCACAGAGCACAACCACCCACAGGTAAGATGAAAAACCTTCTGGTGGAAACCTTCAAATTATAATCAGACCTAGGAATTGTTTGGTAGCACCTTTTTCTTTCTCTTTCATTTAAACCAGTCAATGATATATAAGTATTATGTTATAATGTAAAACAAGTGTAATGCAAAATTTTATCTCATTACTCTTGTTTGTAACATGACCTATAATTTGTTTTAAATAAAATGTATTTCAATTTCAAAAATGTTTGTTTGTAAAAAGCAAAAACAACAGGTAGGTATATCTGTCCTATTATTTTGTTGTCGGAATAATTTGTCCTGCAGCATAGAAAGTCATAATCTGACTTTATCTGAGCCGCTAGTGCTCTGATCGGAGAAAATGGCACTGCAAAAATAAAAAAAAAATTTTTTTTTATGTACAGAGAAATGTTTTGCCAAAAAATTTTTGTGCAAAACCAGCTTTTCAGTGTCTGGAGTTCCTGGACAGTGTTGTTGCAATGTGCCTCCATAATACATCGATAACAGCTTGTTAGAGCCATAAACTGTTCGATCCAATGAGGAAAGCATAATTACTCCAGGTCATGAGTTAATTAGGAACATCATTAAAGCTGTGACCAAATCAAAACACAACCCGAATTTTATTTTGTATTTGTGTTCTGTGGGCTACATTTGAACAGATCATCAACATTTCTTTCCTCTATTCCTTTCTTTCTCTCAGAGCACCACCATGAAGTTTGTGGCTATTGCAATGTCGGTCATGTTGGCCGTAGGTCAGTATGGACATTGTGAAACCCAAATTTCCGAATCTTTAAAACGTAATAAATATTCACATGCTTATGCATGACGGGAAACTGAACACCAGAGAATGCTAAGATGGATGTTATTCTGTGGTTAAACTATGTTAAACAATATGTTTAAATATGAAACCAATGTAAATACCTGAAACAAAAAATTTAATTTAGTAAACTAAATGTATCTGTATCTCATATTAGTCTAATATTACTGACATCCCGCTTCTAATATGACCTAACCATAACCCAAGCCCAAGTCTTTCTTGTCTCCCCCAGGAATCCAGGCACGGTCCCTGCAAGCTGATGCTCCTTCTCAGTTGGAACAAATCAGGTCTGCCGTGGTGGTGTACCTGGGCCAGGTGAAAGACATAGCATTAAAGGCCATGGATTCTCTGGATGAGGGGGTGTATACAGAGTAAGAGAAGCACTAGCATTTATTTTTAACCTTGTTCTGTACCTCACTTTTCCGTTCTTTCTCTTCATTACCCCTTTTCCTGTCTTCTATCTCCTTTATCTTCCTTCTTTTTTCTTCTCTGACTTTTGGTCTTTTTTCTGCACTTCTTGGCTTCATGTTTTTCCATCACCCATTCTGTTTCTTCTCCCCTAGCTTTGATCTAATTCCTCTGCCATGTTACCCCTTTTCATATTGTCCCTGATATAAACATTTTATTCTATAATTACTTATCCTCATTTTGCTCCAGCTCACCTCTTCTCAATCGCTCTCCTTGTTTCTGTCATTCAGTGTCAAGCTGCCTGAGAGCCTTGACAGGATCCATGGGTTGGTCCAGACCATGTCGGAAACACTGAAACCCAACAATGAAGCTGTGGCTCTCCAGCTGGTGGAAAGCACTGGCAAGCTCCGTGAGCAGATCATAGCCGATGTGCAGGAATTGCACAAGCAGCTGGAGCCTAAGCGTAAAGAGCTGCGGGAGGTCCTGCTTAAGGCCATGGAGGTGGACCGTGAGAAGCTTACACCCATCGTGAAGGATTGGTTGGCCAACCACCAGGCAGAGATGGACACCTTATGGCTAAAGCTGCAGCCTGTTATTTCAGAAATATCAAAAGCGGTCGCCAACAATGTGGAGGAGACCAAGTCCAAGCTAGTGCCCATGATGGATGCCGTGCGTGCCAAATTGACAGAGCGCCTGGAGGAACTGCGGGGCCTGGTGGCCCCCTATGCCATGGAATACAAGGACCAGCTAACCACGTTCATCGGTGGAATGAAGGATAAGAGCCCCGAGCTGCAAGCCAAGCTGGAAGCCCTCGGCAACGACCTAAAAGCCAAACTGCTGGAGATGTGGAATATAGCAAAGGAAGCAAAGCCCTAAACACAAAAGCTAGCTTACTACCTTCCACACGCACCCCATCCCACCCCCATCCACCCACACTCTCACTCGCACACACTCAAATGCACACGTTTGTCCACAAGTGTTGGAATGTCTCTGACTGTTTGTTGCACTGCTGCTTGTTTTAAAAAAACATAATTTTTGATAAAAAATCTAAAACCCCCTCCCCCACTTCACTGAAAACCTATAACCAATAAAATCCAAGCTATTTCCTACCTACTTCTCAGTGTACTGAGTTTTATTATTTACATTGAAAAGTCTACTTTCATTCAGCTTGTGTAAAATAAAAACTGGATATTCTTGCTTTTCTTGTTGTTAATATAAAGTTTCATTGGGTCACATTTAGGTCTAGCCACATGATCTCAGTTGGATGTTGGTACCTTTAATTTCAACAAATGCTGGACGATATAACGCAGATCAGTTATATTAATTTTAGAATATACTGTATTAATTTTGCCATTAGGCAGTAACTTATTGAATTACCAGAGAATCCATTTGTTCATACAAATACTTCCTAAAAATAAATGTAGAATACATGTATTTTTGATCTTTTGTATTTATAATATTTAAATACACATACACAGGTCATTTTCATCTCTCAACTCTTTCCAGGTATCACTAAAGAAGTGTGATTGTGAACGCCATTTCAGATATTATTTTCTAATGCTGAACTTCTACATATGGCCTGTTGAATATCCAAACAATCATTAGGGTGGATAATAGAACACTATCAATTTTGGACTCAGCCAACAAACTGCTGGAATCGCTGGAATTCTATAGCGCGAGGCAGTTGCAAAATAATTGAATGGAACGTTCACAGAGCGTGTTCTGAGCAGCAGTATTCTAACTCACCTAGTGGCACTCTCCCCCTTTTCTCAATAACTATCTTCTGTTAACAGCTTGCTTCATACACTTGTAATGTAGTAGACAGTTGTGCCTTGACATAGCCAAAAATGTTGGTGAAAGGATATTGATTTTAAAGATTTTTTAAATGACTTCTTTGACATTAGTAAAATATATTGTGCAAAAGTCTTAGGCACCCTAGTTTTTTTTTACACAAATGTAAATGTCAAGTTTACACAAATGTCTTTCAAGTTTATATTTTGTCTTCTGCATTAGTGTGTCAGTAGAAGAGTGTCAGTTTTTTTAGATGTCCAAACATTCATTTTCTGAAAGAAGAACAAGGAATTCTGCCACAGATGGTACTGTCTTCACAGAGCCCTGATCTCAACATCATCGAGGCTGTCTGTGATTACCTGGACAGACAGAAGCAAGGCAGAAAGTACTGTGGCAAGTTCTCCAAGATGTTTGGAACAATCTACCTGCCAAATGTCTATTAAAACTGCACAACAGTGTACCTCAGAGAATTGATGCAGTTTTAAAGACAAAGGGTGGTCACAACAAATATTCCCTCCATTTATTATTTTTTTGTGCTTGTTTTTAATTATATTTGTTTATTGTCCTTTATAGTATTTATTTTATATTTAGAAACTTTTAATTTAATTAATTTTTCATTTTTTTAAAAAACATTTTCGCTTTACATAATTTCTTTACACATCTCCTTGTGGATTTGTACGTTCCAAGCTCTCTCAGATGCCAACAATTCCAGGCTCTTTAAAAGAGCCAGCAAAGCCAGCTCAAGGAGAAAACGAACTGGATGTATGGACAATGCTGTGCTGCATGATTTCTGGTCAGCTGGGTTTGTTTTAGTTTCCTCCGAGAGGGAGGTTTCGTTTGACTGTTTTTGTTTTGTTTTGTTTCGTTTAGTGGTATATTTATTTGTTTTTTTTAGTTTGTTTAAAAGTATGCCAAATAAAAGGCTGAAACCCTCCCTCAATGCCTTGTTCTCCGCCCACTCTTGGACCAAGCATGCCCATGCGTGCTACATGGACGCACAAAGTTTTTATTGTGAATGTAAACTGAGGCGAATTCCCATGACATATTCATTAGCATAGATTCTGCAGAGATTCTGAACTTGCTGATGCTGGGCAATGTTTTGAATAGAAGGCTTCCTCCCTACCAGTGCCGTCGGGTCCTATACAGAACAGCGAGAGGTGCTGGGAGAAAAGAACCCCAAAAATAAGGCACTTTATATATACTAAACTACAGTGGCTAACTCAAAACCGACTGCAGATTCCGAAACTGTGGACTTACTTATCCACTGGATTTCATGAAACTAGTTGAAAATATTTTTTTCTAATTGTTAGCCCTACCATCATGCTGTTTCAACGAGGTGGACGGAAATCTTACAGGACTTATATACAAAATATCCTGGTTGAGATCATGTTTAAGAAATGATGACCAGACAAAAGCCATTTGGTAAGTCAATAAGAAATCATTCATTTGGCAGTAAAAAGCGGATATGCACTTGGTTAACGAAGGTCAGGGTACTGACTAAGCCACCGATTCATCGGGTAGAGGGAGATAGGTGATTAGTGTCACAGAATTATAATCAGGGTGATTAATGAGTCGATTCAAAGCGCCTGAAGTTTTATCGACAGGCCCCGGATGTCACTCACAGTTTCATTATGGAAAAGGAAGATGGATGGTTCGGCAGACTGACCCCAGGCCTGTGCTGCCAACAACATTCTATCAGCTTCGATCCCCCAAAGTCACCAGAGAGGCACAAGTTTGGAAACAACTACCAAAACAAATGAACAGATGGGTCCTCCGGGTCCCTCTTTCTCTGTCTCCTCTTTCTTCCTTGCATTTTCTTTTGACTCATTTTGTTTTTCTTTCTCTTGGGTTTTCCCTGACTCTCCTAGTCAGTCCTCATGGGTAAGAGGGTTATTAGCCCATCCATCCTAAATGTCTAAGAAGGCTGCAGGGCTGTGAAGCTGCTTCACTATACGTGGGAGTGGAGGCCTGATGGTCAAACTAAGTAGTGTGAAATCTTGTTAGACCTCATGCCACTTTTCCACACTAGGACTAAAGCTCTGTGTCACTGTTATATTTTTTGGAGGTCTAAAAGCAAAGAGTCTTCATCTGGAGGTTTGTTTTGTACATTTAAGTTTAGTACATGTATTGTAATCCTTAATTTGAGTTTACAGAACGGTACAATGAGGTACAATAAATTGAATGAAAAGAATTGGTCAATAAATTGAATGTCTTTTGTGTTGTCTATGTGCTTTTTTGTGTAGATGTGTGTGTGTGTGTGTGTGTGTGTGTGCGGGCATGCCAGTTTCTTTCTATTCCTCTACTATGTTAATTGAAGACTGCAAAGTGTCAAGCGGCTCTTCTCATAATAGTTGATGATGCCTGTCTGGAGAGGTGTGACGGGGTTGTCCCATGGGTGCCCCAAGATGTATAAAGCTGCTGCATCTCTCAGTCCCCTCCTAGCTGATGGGGGGGAAAGACTTGTACAGAAGGCGCATAGGCCCATCAAATCCCACCTAGATTGACACAAACTCACTCAAAGCTAGCAATTTTCCCATTAACACATATATCTTGGAGATTGAGAGGACCAGAAAGTGAATAAGGGAGGGAAATGACAACAGAGTAAGAATTAGACTATGAAAAGGGTGGGTTTGCTACACTATCAGTATAGTGTAAGTCAGCAAGATGTACATCTGAAAAGGCACAAGTTTTGGAACCTCAGTATCGGCAGCTACCAGACATTAAGACCGGAATTCTGCCCACTTCCGCACACAGACAGATCGACCACTGAAGGGGACTTGCTTTAGATCAACTTAACTGCAGCCACAGATAGATGGATATCCAGCATGGTAGAGAGGACAATCAGTGGCCAGCAGCAGGTTTCTTACCGGTTTACAGCGTTCCGTCAGCGACACCAAACTGGATGGCAACCTGGCTTCAGCAGACAAAACGAGAAACCTACAGACAGGTGGATGGCTTATTGGACAGTCAGACGCTGCCCATAAGTGCGACAGCCCTGGATGGTCTGACACCTGCTCACACGGACGGTAGAGAGGCTTTACCTTCATTAATTGCTATTCGTCAAAAGCATGGCAGTCACGCCCTTTCTGTCGCGTATTTATTTATTTTTGTTATTTGTTATTATGTTCTACTTCAACAGGTGGGTGATATGTGTTTGATAAATAATTGCTGTCCATTTTCCCACAAATTATTAATTCATGTGTCTATGTATATTTAAAAATAGTGCATGGCAAATTACATTCATTTATACAAATGAAAGATTTAAACTTTAGAGTTTTAGTGTAGGTCATATTGATGCTTCTATGTGGTTCATACCAGCATGCTTGCTTATTTTTACTCAAAATTACCCTCCCCTCCTACAATGTCCTGTGCGGTGCAGACAAGTGTGACAGGTGTTCCAAGGCACCACAAGTCAGGGGAGTCAGAGTTCAACTGGAGATGAGTGGCCTGTGGCAGCAGTTTGACCAGCTGGGCATGGAGATGATCATCACTAAGGCAGGGAGGTGAGGGTATGGAGTGCCCCAAACACACTCACACACATACACAAAAACATAACCCCCCCGCACACACACATTCAGAAACAGACATAGGTACACAGGCTTCTTTACCAGGCATGTGTGCCCTCACAAAGACACATACAGTCAGAAAAAGATACAGTCAATTAACAAGTATATTTCTGTGTATTTAAACATATGACACTGGTTCACATAACAGTATGCAGAGAGTGAATTGCTGTGTATTAACACACACAAAAGTATGTAAACAATGGATTGATTTCTGGGTAAAAGCACACAATCACTCACCTCCAGTTTTTAAAATGTATTTTCTTCATTTAAAATGTGTCTTTCATCAATGCGTGTGGCTGTTTTCTGCGATTTACAGGAGGATGTTTCCCACTTTCCAAGTCCAGATTTCGGGAATGGACCCAGTGGCAGATTATGTCCTGCTGATGGACTTCATCCCTGTTGATGAAAAGAGATACAGGTAGGGGATATAGGCCTCTCCAGATCAAAACACACACTGACATTCATAGACACACAGATGCATTTAACACACACAGACCGGGTTATACAGTATAACTCAAATAACATCAGTCTATTAAAAATAAGTCATGGTCCAGTGGAGGGCCATTGAGTTTATCTACTGGTGTTTTTCAGAACGAACTTATGATTTACTTAGGTTTTACTGAGTTGTCATTTGAAAACTAGCCTCAGAATGAACTTTTTTTTTTTGTGGCAAACGTTCTTATAAGCGACAAAAAAGAAAGCATAAAGAAACATCAATGCTCAAATATTATTTTTTTGTTAATTTGTTGCATACTCAAGTCAATTGGAAGCAGCTAGGTCTTCAATTAATATTCCCCTGCTTGGTAATGGCCCTTACCCCAGTACAGACTGAACCCTTCAACCTGTTTGGAATCCAGCTCATGTCATCCGATGATTTGGAACGGGAGAGCACAGCTGGCAGATTGCTGACAGGGCTGGGTTGGGTAAATGGGCAGGTTAGCTTTCAGTACCTGCAGGCTTGAGGCACCGCTGTGATGAGGCTGGCCTCTCCTCCAATCGGTGGTGAACCTCTCATGCAGACTGGAGAGTAAAGTGGCTCAAAAGTAAACAGGATTGAAGGAGACTAGTGAAGTGGCATGATTTATTGCGACAAACTGAGATGCCTTAGCACTGGAGCTGTGTGAATTTTCGGTTTCTTTCTTTTTTTTTTATGACAAACCAAACTTGGATAATTCAGTAATGTAACCGTTTTTATAATTTTTATCCAGGCATAATTCTTGAAAATGGCACTGCAAATAACAGAAGCTCAATCAGTCAGCTAGGGCTAAAAGTGCTGTTTTGCAGTGTTTTTACTCGCGGTGAAAAATGTATCATACCAGTCAATACTTTAAATAGCTCTGTATCTGTTATTGCACATTAACCCCTAAACTATGGCACTTTTGTACGTCGCTCAGGGTCTTTTAAATGACTAAAATGAAAATGTTATAAAACAATAAGCTGTTTTACCAGCAGATCTGACATGTTAAAAAGTGAAAGATAATTTTTAAATCCATATTTTAAAAGGGACTTACATATTTCTGACAGCCGAAAAGACTGCTACCTTCAGAAAAAATACCAATAGGCCTATACTGAAGCATTTGCCATTAGAGATCTATTGAAAGTATTCAGTGTTTTTTCAGTAGATGTTGCTATACACATGAACAAAGTATATATTTTCTTAATGTTACATGATGGATTTTTTTTAAAGCAAAAAATGTATTAATTAATAATAATTTAAGTAAAAGCAAACCAAACGGATATTTCCAATCCGCACACTCCTAATTGACTGCTGACAATTCTAAAGAGATAGAAGAAGCTAAAGAAGCTCTTCCATTAATGAGATCTGGGCCTAATAAGACTCCAGTGAAAATCAGTGAAATTTCTAATTAATCTTGTATTACTTGTATTACCAACCAAATAAATTTAAATAGTTTTAAAATCCAGGCTCCATACTCAATTGACTGCTCAATAAATTCTGAATGAGAAGATCTTGGTTGGCGCAAAACCAACTGCCCCAGGACTTGCGTAAGACAAAATTAATTAAAAGTGCTCCGTACCAAATATTTATGCTGTGACTGGGTAGCTTCTGAAAGTTGAAGAAGGCTCTGACTGGTTATCATCAGTTGTGGTCAGGATTCTGAAAACTCAACCCCCCTCTTTCTATGCTAGGTACGCATTCCACAGCTCATCTTGGCTGGCGGCAGGCCAGGCGGATGCAGCTATCCCTGGAAGAGTGCACTTCCACCCTGATTCCCCTGCCAGGGGCTCCCAGTGGATGAAGCAAACAGTCTCCTTTGACCGACTGAAGCTCACCAACAACCTACTGGATGACAACGGGCATGTGAGTGACCACCATATGCATGCGACTAAACAGACAAACTCAGACAAACAGTCAGAGTCTGTTTCAGAGCAGTTCAGAACTGTTTTTAGAGCAATTCAGAACCAGTTAAATTGCACAACAAAAACTATTAACATTCACATGTAGTTACAAGGGGTTATTTCACAGGTTAAGGACAGGTATAGTGTATATGGTGAGAGGAACAGATTTGTATTCAATTAGTTGTCGTTGAACAGATTGTAGTTTTTAGTTTCTTCCAGAAGCCAAAAGTCTGACTGCCACAGACAGGTCATTCCACAATTTTCAACACAAGGGAGGAGTTACCCACAGAAAGAGGACCAATAGACATCTTGCAGTGGATGATAACATAAGGTGAAATGAGTGTGCAGAGGCAATCAGGGGCAGATGCAGTAACCTAGAGCGTGAAGATCTTGTGCTGGATTCGAGCTGCAGTTGAGCCAGTTGAGCTTGATCAGGAGTGGAGTGGCCTGTGTAAAATTCAGTGGGTAGAAGACCATATGCGCCTCAGAGTGTTTAGTTGAGTTCTGATAATTCTGATAAGAATGGGTGGATACTTCTGATGTTATTGAGGATGAATCTGCAGGAAGTCACTGAAGTTATGTGGTCCTTGAAGGATAGTTTGCGGTCCAGGGTGACACCCAAGTTCTTAGCAGGGCAGCTGGATGTGACGGTGATGCCTTCGACTGATATGCAGATGTTTTGGAATGCGGTTTGTTTGGCAGGGAGGCACAGCAGTTCCGTCTTGGTCATGTCTGAGGTGTTGATGGGACATCCATACGTCAATATCTTGATGGTAGATGGAGATATGTGTAGGGGGAAAGAAGAGGAAAAGTTGGTCTTGGCTTTTTGATTTTGTCTTTGAATTCTGACTGATGGGGCCCAGAGATGGTTCTGTAAGATGAAAGAGCAGCAGCACATTGTAGGGTTTAGGAAATGAAGGGAAGAAGAGAGACCATTTTGTAGTTATTCAGCGCAGTGGGATCCAGTGTCGGTTTTCTGAGCAGTGGTGCGATACGGACTTGCTTGAATGAAAATGGGAAGCAGCCAGGGGATAGGGAGGAGTTCACTGTGGCTGTTAGGTGTGATTGTCTGAAACAGCAGAGACACAAGTGGGTTGAGTGGACAGGTGGTGGGCTAGTGTTTCTGGATGATCTTGGTCTGACAGCAGGGTGAAAGTAGAGAGCTAGGGTGAATCAGGAGTAGTGTAATTGTGAAGCTACCTCGGCAACTAAACTTGGCTGTGGTCTTTGTGTGTATCTGTGTGCTTGTATGTGTGTGGATATGTGTGTATATGTGTGTGTTTGTGCGAGTGTAGATCATGCTGAACTCCATGCACCGGTACCAACCCCGTTTCCATGTGGTGCTTGTGGACCCCTGCTATGACAGTCAGCGCTACGCCCACAACTTCAAGACCTTCTCATTCCTCGAGACCCGCTTCACTGCTGTCACTGCCTACCAGAACCACAGGGTATTGGTCCAGCTTATGCCAATGTCTATCACTGTCTGTCTCTTCTTCCTAATGCCACAGGTTATATGCTGGACCATTGCCTGTCACTGTGTGTCCCATCCTCTCCGTGCCAAAGATAATTTTCCTTCTGAACCGTTGTCTGTCACTATGTGTCCTTTCCTTCTAGTGCCAAAGGTAATAGTATGAATTATTGTCTGTAACTATGTTCTTCTTTCTTCATTCTGCTTTCAAATATCAAAACAACTTGTTATTTAAATTTTTCTAAAAGCAACTTTGTTCTCTCATGCAAGTAAAAATTCCCCTAGAATATTGATGATATATTCCCAATGCTTTTCTCTTTTTTGGCTTCTAGTCAATCAGCCCCTCAGGGAGTATAATTTAACTTCTATATTTATTTTAATTGGCTAGTACATCCAAAACTTAACTTTTACCATTCTTCGTCTGTTTTTTCTACCTCTTACATCTCCTTGTCTTCATCCTTCCCACCATCTTTTGTCATTACAACTAGATTACTCAGCTGAAGATAGCCAGCAACCCTTTTGCAAAAGGCTTTCGAACCCCTGATCCAGATGAATGGTAAAAATATGATTTTCTTTGTCATGTTGCATTTGAGATGTATTTATTATGGCTATCTGCCAAAAAAAAATAATTGTTGATTAATTATTTGCCATTAGTTGATTCATCTACCGATTTAAAGCACTTCCATTAGCTGCTGAAAATAGAGCACAGCATGAAATGCATCAGGAAAAACTTCCTCAAAGTTTCTTAATGAAAATGATAAGCAATAGCCAAAAGAAAAAAATTGTCTCGCTAACACAATGCTGCAAAAAAGACTGAAAATCACCCCTGGAAATGCTACATTTAGAATAAGGAACAAATAATCCAACTCCATCCTTCTGAGAATCATTCATGCAGCTCTCCAGGGCCCTGTAACGGATTAGCAATTAGGTTTACCTTATTCTAAGGATTAGTTAAATCTATACACCAGAAAAGACGCAAGTCTTCCCTCAGAGGTGATGAATGCTGATCATCTAAAATGGTCAGACACAATCTCATATCTCAAGTAATAATGAATGCGCAGGTTGAGCATATTCTCCATCATCCTGAGACAACCATTATTGTTTTGTTGGAATCCTGAGATAATGGATTATATACAAACGGGTGACAATTGAAAGGAAAAATTGACAGTGAAGGGGTTCCGAAGGCTCTGTTAGGGTGTAGGGGGCATTTTCCTGGCATGTTTTGGGTCCACTTGTCCCCTTAGAGGGAAGGGTCAATGCAAATCATTACAAAGTTATACTGAAGGATCACCTTTATCCCATAGTAAAATATTTCTATCCGGATCGCAATGGTCTCTTCCAGGATGACAATGCTCCCATCCACAGGGCATGAGGGGCCACTTAATGGTTTGATGAGCGTTAAAATGATTTGAATCATATGCAATTTTTAAAAATTTAACAATTATGGGAGATTTTGGACAGTGCTCTTCACCACCATCATCAAAACACCAAATGAGTGAATATCTTTTGGAAGAATGGTCTTCCATCCCTCCAGTAGAGTTCTATGAGAAGGCGCACTGAAGCTAGCTTGTAATGATCCAACAATTTACTGTGAAACTTCATGTTGGTTTTTCCTTTAATTTGTCACCCGCCTGTAGATGTGTGTGTTTTTCTAGCATAATGTGTTGTCCTGAAAATCAAATAATGTATTTGTGAATGCAAAAGGTATAGAAGGGAATACACATTCCCTATACTGTTTGAACGTATAGTTAAGAAGGCGACCAAAGCATATCATATAATCATACAACACACACATTAGCATTTATTAAGACAATAACAAATTATGGTTATGGCTTACTACAACTGATTTAGAGTGTAAAATGAATGCTTTCTGTATTCAAGAAAGCTACCCAATGAACTTTGGTGGTTGGAAGTTACCCATACACAGAATATCCTCAACCATATCCCTTGAATTAATTCTATATTCAAAATCTAGAAGAAGAAGAAACACAGTTAAATGATGTACTGAGGATTAACAAGCATGAGAAATAACTGGCAGAAAAAATCCACAAATACATCAATGGGCTGTTAGTGAAAACAGAACTACTGATATGTACTGGGACATGTTGTTCAAGGAAACCAGGGCTGCATTGGTCCTAGTTCTTTTAATATTGGCTGCTCTATTTCTGCTACAGAGAAGGGAAGTTAAGTATGTGCGGAGGAAAGGGTTTGTTACACAAGGTGAAGTTCAGGTTGGCTATGGAGACCACACGATATTAACATTTTTCATACTGTTTCATATGATAGCTGTCACCTAGCACGATGCATGTTGCACGAAAACCTTTTATTGTTGCTTCACTGTGAATCAAGGTTTAAGGAGGGATTATGCATGGAAAGAGGTAATATATTAAGGTTTAGATTAGCACCACCGTTCCGTAATGCCAATTGAATTCAGAAGAGCAACCTATACAGTGGGAATCAAATTATTTTGAAGTTCGCTCGACAAAGGAAGGCAGCACAAAGAGATTCACATCTATTGATGGGGAGTATGTTATGGGGTATATGAGGAGGGAAGGTTTTATTGTTCCTTGTAATTGAGATTTTTGTTACCTGGAGTATTCATGCTATCACCGCTTGTTTTTTTCCAAATTATTTCTGCTTATCAAATAAGTCTTTGTTTTACTTCTCATTGTGACTCTCCAAGTTTGGATTTTTACATCTGTTATACATTACTTCTGTGAAGGGTCTGTGGCACCCGGTCTCCTGTCCCTATCTCGCTCCCCAACTGCCAGCTACCAGGGGACAACCACAAGCTTAGCAGTACTGTTGACCGAGGACATCATAAACACAAGTAGTTAAGTGAGTATCTCCTCTCAGATACTTACCAGGTAAAGAAAAAAACAATACATGTGAATGGAAAGCACTGTGGCAACCAGACATTAGGTTTGCCGGGCTACTTTAAGTCTCTCTAACTTCTCTAATCTCTCTCGGCTCTGTTTCAGGGCAATACAAATCAATCAATTGCTGGTGTGACAACGCAGAAGTAACTGGAGACAACTGGAAAATTAAAAACAGTATGTCTCTAGAGTAGGGTGGTGCCATTAATTTAAGTCTTTGCTTATCTTATGTTTTTATTTGTTTTCTTGCACTGTTTTGTGTGTTTGTTTGTTTTTTTTCAAATAGGAATATTAAAGTTCCAGTACCAGATTTGATTGTCCCCCTCTTGATCTTTGTACTGCTTAAACATCCTTAGCGGCCCATTACATAAAACACATGGCAGAGACCAGTTGAATTTGTATGAATGATCTAAACAGCTGATGAAAATAAAATAAAAAGCAACAGCTTTAAAATATTGTAGCGTTTAGCAATAGAGCTACTACTACGCATAGTTTTAAGCATAAGACAGACACCGATTTCTCAGGAATCAATGCTCTTTATTTCGCGCATGCACTTACGACCGTCTGGACAAAGACAGAGCTGGCAGCGGAAAGAACTGGCGAACACACAGAAATCAACGAGAGCCCTCACCTGCACAGATAAACCCGTTCGTGGTGAGGGCAACAAACCTTAACTTAACAAACTCCATACAGGTATCGTAACTAAATAACACAAACGCACTGAACATTTTACAACACCGGCACATAGAACACATTATTACAGGGTGGATTTAGTCGGGAGTTAGTTTTCCCGGCAGCCCCCGTGAGGGTGGCTTCAGTCCTTAGCAACGGGGAGACGCATTTCGCCATCCCCGTTACACGGCCCCCTCCTCAGGGCCGACCGTCCCGGCGGCCTCGAACAGTTCCGCCAGTCCACATACAAAGTCCGCCAGCCGCGGAGGGAGCTGCCGCCGACGATCCGGGCGTGGAGTTGCCCGTCGCCTAGCTCCTACCTGGACTGGAAGCGGGGCGCCCGGTTCCTCCGTGCCGTCTCTAGTCTCCGGAGGGAGGAAGGGCCGGCGGGCTTGGTAAGGGGCCAGGCGGTCCTGGTGCAGCACCACCACTCGGCGGCGCTGCCGGAGACGCACCCTGTAGCACACTGCCCCCACCGGCTCCAGTACCTCACAGGGCCCCTCCCAGGCAGGAGCCAGTTTGGGGGACAGGCCTTTCTTACGGCGTGGGTTGAAAACCCACACCCTGTCCCCCACAGCAAATCCGGGTCCCCGACGGTGCTGGTCGTACTGCCTTTTCTGCTGGGCCCCGGCATTGGTGAGGTTGGACCTGGCGAAGGCATGTGTCCGACGCAGCCGCTGCTGCAGCTCCCAGGCGTAGTCAGGTCCCGCAGGTGGTCCACTGCTGGGCCCCGGAGGTGCTCCAAAGGCCAAGTCCAGGGGGTACAGGGGTGCGCAGCTCCCGTCCGAACATGAGAGAGGCCTTGGGGTCTTGGCGGCCCTGAAGTGGCCGGTGCCGGGTTTACCATGCACCACCTGGAGCACAGCGGCTCGCAGTGCCTGCGGGACCACCAGCTGCCACCGGAGCTCGCCACTAGCCGGGACGCGCCAC
>JAOYSI010003396.1:0-15189 GCA_025775065.1 Hiodon alosoides
GAGAGAGAGAGAGAGAGAGAGAGAGAGAGAGAGAGAGAGAGAGAGAGAGAGAGAGAGAGAGAGAGAGAGAGACAGGGCAGGGGGGAACAGCGTGTTCTCGGCAGGGAGTCAACGGGCACCGTACCGAGAGGGGAAGTTCTTTTAAGTCATTCTTTTAATGAAAAGGAGACAGGCGCATGTTACAGTATGTTCCAGGCAGAAGAGTCGAGAAGGCAGATCCCCTGCAGCTGAGCTCTGGTCTCCCAGGGTGACAGTCGTCATTACATACCTTCCACTGTATATTTGTTCATCCACAGTTATTTCTGGATTGTGTAGTATCTGAATCAGAGTCAGAGTGTTAGGACTCCTTCAGGACTCCTACTGTCCCATCCTAGATCTGTCTTCGGTGGAGGTCTTCAGGTTAAGTATCTCAGGTACTAAGCATGGAGGTCTTCGGGTTAAGGATCCTGGGGGTTACACATGGAGATCTTCGAGCAGGGATTTAGACAGTGGGAGAGTGAATTTTGTGAGGAACAAAAGGAATGTTTCCTTTTCGATGGCTCCAGCAGACAGCTGCGCCACAGACCGAGATGAGGCGGCAGCACCCTCTCACCGCCAATTATCACATCAATATGGCAATAAGCACTGCTCATAATACCAGACATGAACTTCATCAGCTGTCACTGTGGAGAGCCCGCCTCCATAATCTCCTGACAAAGCCATCGTTTCGCCCCGCTTCCAGGGCATTCGTCTCCTCGTCACCCTTTAGAGGTTTGACTCCAGGAATAGCTGCGAATCACCCTCTGTTCACCCTGTATTACAAACCCCACATTATCGCCACTGCACCCCTTTGTGCCGTGCTCAGCCAATCACCAGCTGGTAAAGGAAAAAACCACCGTGCAGCTCGAAAGCTTTGTTTTTCCCTTGAGCTTATCCGTTCCAGCTAAATTCCAGCCAGAGTGATTAGTGTTGTTGTCACTCTGCTCGGTCCCAGGTTTATACATGGGCACGTACCTGTCGAGCGGACAGACAGAGGTGTCCCGCCTTGGGGGCCAAGGAAGAACGTGCGGGCTCTTCGTTATCTGAAGCCTTGTGAAAATTATGCTTATTTTTGATCGTGTGTCCTGGGCCCCATGATGTCACAAAAACAAAAAATAAACAAACAAAAAAACATAGCCTTGGTTGTTAACTGCAAAGCACTACTCTGTCAGACACTGAAAACCCCTTTAGCTGTTCAATCTGCGCAGAGAGGAACAGCCAGAGAGCCAGAACCCAGCATGGCTCTCATTGGGTTCAAAACAGAAAACAGACACTTTTTTATTTTATTTTTTTATTTTTGTAAATCAGCCATCTGATTGTTTTGCAGTTTGTTTATATCAGGAGGTAAACCCATGTTAAATAAAATGCTGATGTAAGGCGTAAAACAGATATAGTGCTCAAAAGACAAAAACTGAGTCAGAACTGAGAACACTCAAGGAATTTATTATTAAAAAAAATAGAACACAATCTATATAAACACGTCAATGACGTACAAGGGATACAATTTAAACTTTCTTACTAAAAGGCTGCTGACTATCTTGAACTCAGAGAATGAATGTATCATTGATAATGAAGAAAATCGATAAAACAGTAATTAAGCTAATTACAGTAAATCAGAAGACTATAATGAAAGCAAGGGAAGAGCTTAGCTGGGCCAGGTCCTTGGTCAACGTGAAGTGTCAGAACTTCTCTTCAGGCATCAATGAGGAACGTGGACGACTTTCTCAACCCGCAACCTCAACCTCTTTTCCCTGTGGCATCAGATATCCACCAAAACAACCTACATTAACATCAGTTTATTGGGAGTTCAGCTGTGGGATTAACAAATCTGGTGCCTTGAGTGAACTTAGCTCAGCAAATGTCAGCCGCAGTAAACCCCGTCCGGTGCACCTGCCTGTGCTGGATAGAAACTTTGAAAGGCAGCTAGAAATCTACTTGGGATGCAAGCCTACGCCCACGGGGTGCATTTATTCACATGTTCTCATGGTCTAATTTTAGTGGAGGCACCAGATTTGATTCTATCCCTTCGCTTCCTGCTAAGCTCCCCTCGGACGACATTTTCCATTTTCTCTCTGACACTCCACTATCACCCTCTTTCTCTTAACATCTCTCTTTCCCTCTCTCTCTTCCTCCTTCTCTCTTTAACCTCTCTGGGCTTCCTGTGACATGGAGCGCCCAAGCGATCTGGGCGCTTTGGCAAAGTCCATCCTGATGGCCTTGACAGGGGGCAGGTCCCTGGTGATGTCAGCCAGATCCCTCTTGACCGGGCAGACTCCGTCGGAGACGGGAAACGGGCGAAGGTCTTCCAGGGTGTGGGGGGCGCCCCGGCCCAGCCGGACTCCCAGCTCAGTGGGGGAGAAGATGGGCAGGGGCAGAGTGTTCCTGTGGGGCAGCTGCTGGTGCTCCCGGACCCCCCATTCCAGGGTGCCCAGGCGGATCACCCCCGAGGGGCAAGCCTGTGCCAGCTGTCGTGCCTCCCACTGCCGGCTGTAGGACTCACGCTGGCGATTGTTCACCTCGTTCAGCGTCTGCCTGCAAGGGGCCCACAAATTGACATGGAAGATGTCATTGGCTTTTCTCAATGGCTTTTCTCCAATTTGCACCCTTCTTAGCTCCCAATCGAGTGCGATCGCAATGAGCTCAAATGGAGTTTTCTACTCTGTTAACGAACTGCAGTGCTGCCCATTAAAAGCCGATTAAGAAGTTAATCTGATGGCACAAAGCATCAGGCCAAGAAACTAATTGTGTTGGGCCAGAACTGATTAAAAACCACATCCCTGCTCGGCTTCTGTTTAGCTCTCCGGACCCCACTCACCTGTCCTCAGGTCGGGACTGGAGGTCAATGCTGTGCCAGTCGGCGCTGTAGCTCTCCCTCTGCGCCCGGTTCTCCTCCCGCACGCTGCAGCCCAGCTCCGCCCCTGCCACGCTGCCCGCCCGCTTCACAAGCACCGTCAAGCCCTGCATCCTCGTCCGTTGGCCGTGGGGAACGCAAAACCGTCCTTTCTGGGGTTAGATTTGTCCGCTCGTCTCGCGCTGTTCTATACCTCTCTTGGGAGCTGAGGCGGCTGTTTGTCTGTTTGTCTATTTCTCACTCTGTCTGTCTGGGTTCCTCTGGCGGTGTCCCTCCGACTGCGGTCTCTGGCCGCTGCGTCTCCCTTCCTGCCTTATATAACGGCCCTGGGGTTATTTCCAAGGGATGGCCTCACTCCACACCCCACGCTTGATGACACCCGACACCAGGGCTTAGGTCTAAGTGTGTGCATGCCTGTGTGGGTTGGGGGTGGGGGCCAATAATAAAGCCAAGTCCCACCATGCGTCGACAATGCCCCCACATCTCTGTGAGCCCTGGACGCTTAATCCGTTTGGTATGGAAACTTGTCCTCTGAAAACACAGACCAGCATGCTCCTACTGTCAGACACACGGCACACAGACAGACAGACACAGATGAACGTATGGATGCTGTCAGACACATGGCACACAGACAGACGGACACGGATGAACGTATGTATGCTGTTAGACACATGGCACACAGACAGACAGATACAGATGAACGTATGTATGCTGTCAGACACATGGCACACAGACAGACAGATACAGATGAACGTATGTATGCTGTCAGACACATGGCACACAGACAGACGGACACGGATGAACGTATGTATGCTGTCAGACACATGGCACACAGATGAACGTATGTATGCTGTCAGACACAGCAGCGGAGACACACACCACCGGGGTTGGACTGGACGCAGGAATGTTGATAACTGCAGTGATGGACTGACTTCAGCGGAGAGAGTGGCGGAGCCCTGTGATAAGGGAAGCTTTTAGGGGCTGTTAATAGCGAGATTTAGAACATCACTGTGAATGTCCTGCCCTTCCGTCCACTCAGTCTGAGAGAACACATCCAGCAGGGTTGACTGGTTAATGAACAGTAATGAGCCCAGGGCCAGAGCACATTCGGTCCTATTCCTTTCACTTAATGTTGGTTTTTATTAATTACTTAATTAATTTAGGGAAAAAAGTCCCAGGTTTAACCGAAACAACATTATTTATTTACTCAAAGGACAAGTAATGTATAAATCTTTCACCTCACAGTTAGCTGATTTACACTTGATTAACACAATCATTAATCATGTGAATTATGAATCGTATTAAAGAATAAGTGGTAAGGAGTTTGAGTGAAAACCTGCACGAAACCCCTGGCTTACAATTTTACCCAATATCTGTCCACAGATAAAAAAATATATAATGAAGCAATTTAGGTTAGGTGCCTTGATCAACAACAGACATGCTGGGATTTTCCCTATAAAGCTGACTCACTTCCAAAGTCTCAACCTCCATGGAGTCAACATCCTCTGACTTAATTGGTCCACGTGATGCTGATGTCAGCATCGTGGCGAAGGCATTCTGAGTGTGGAGAGAACTTACCCCCCCGCCCCCACTCCCGCCCCCGCCCCGGGGTGAGTTACAGTCAGCGGACAGCAGAGACTCGCCCGGCCATCAAAGGTTTCTGGTGACAGCGCTGCCGGACATGGTGACTCATATTCCCCATAGACGACTCCCTGTCCTTCCTGGGACACGACGTAGTGCGTTTCCACATCGTGTTCCAGTCTTTCAGTCTCTCGTATTACCTGTCCGCCTTTCACTGCCTAATCACAGACACCTACACCCACACTCGCTGCTTAGCTGCACTGAGGGGCTTCTTCCCGTCACTGCCTCAGAGTGATCACAGACACACACACACAGACACTCAACATGCAACACACACTGCCCAGCTGCACTGAAGGGCTTCTGCCCATTTCTCCCGCTCACTGCCTCAGAGTAATCACAGACACGTACACAGACACACACACACACACACTGCCCAGCTGCACTGAAGGGCTTCTGCCCATTTCTCCCGCTCACTGCCTCAGAGTGATCACAGACACGTACACAGACACAGACTGCCCAGCTGCACGGAAGGGCTTCTGCCGATTTCTCCCGCTCACTGCCTCAGAGTGATCACAGACACACACACACTGCCCAGCTACACTGAAGGGCACCTGTCACATGTCACACTTGAGCATCACCTGCTGGAAAAACACATCCCCCAATTAGACCATGTGATCAGCAGCAGATCCCTCAACAGGATTCCTGTTTCTATGACTTGGGAACTGGTCAGAAGGAAAAATAAGTTTAGCTCACATCAGCTTGCTGAAAGGGCACACCTTAAATTGAACTCCAAAACATGTCCCTGATGGAACACTGAGAAAATAAAGATGTGTATCTGGGGTAAAACAGATGGACGGGTAGATGTGTCAGATCGAGATTTTGCTTCCCTATGACTGCGTGACACACACAAGAGGGGGGAAGAAAGACAGGCGACTGGGAGAGAGAGGGAGAGAGAGTGAGTGAGAGAGGGAGAGTGAGTGAGAAAGGGAGAGTGAGAGTGAGTGAGAGGGAGAGGGAGAGTGAGGGTGAGAGTGAGTGAGAGAGAGAGCGAGAGAGAGAGAGAGGGAGAGAGGGGTAGAGGGAGAGTGAGGGTGAGAGTGAGTGAGTGAGTGAGTGAGTGAGTGAGTGAGTGAGTGAGTGAGAGAGTGAGGGTGAGGGTGAGAGTGAGTGAGAGAGAGAGAGAGAGAGAGAGGGAAGTACACCTTTTTTCTTGGTAACAAACCCCTAGAGCCAAAACGAATGAGGCATCATTGTCGCATATCCGGTGCGCTAATGCAGTGCAGCCTACATGCCATACATTACTCTCCTGCAGCCGCTAACTGGGACCGTCCCGGTTAAGTACCTAGCTCTAGAGTAGGGCAAAAGTGTAGAGATTCTGTAGAGATGGTGTTGGATGCCCACAGAGGAGTGAGAGTGGAGAGTGAGAGGAGCTGTGTGGGACAACAGAAAGACGAACCGAGAGAAATAGAGGAATGAGGGTCTAGAATATGTGTTTGGACGACACAGGGAAGAGGACCGGGAGTAGCCAGAGAAGGACAACGTGACCATGGACATTGGAGGAGAGCCGCAGGATTGAATATAACCCCAGGCATTGCGTGGGAACCGGCCAAACCAAAAACCACAGGAGACGCGCCATTGTGCACAGGCAGCCAGCGCTGAGAGATGTTCTGTGGCCGGTTGTGCAAGGCTTAGACGGCTGGGCACCACAGCACCCATCCGCCAGTCCTGAGGGAGTACGAGGTTCTGACCCGATTTTTGAAGGGGGGGTTGTTCTGTAAGGTAGAACAGGGAGTGATGAAGAGGAACTTTTACCAAGCATACCTTCCTTATGTAAGGAGAGTAGGCCTGGACTGCAAAGTGCCAACATGTGACCCAAGATTGGGGATTCTCCCCAGCCCCGGAGCACAGACAGACACACAAGTCAACGCACACGTGGAGTTCGAAATAGAACAGCGGGGGACAAACACAGGGCGTGGTGGCCTGAAAGGGGAGAGCCTCAAATACAGGCATCTCTTTCTCACACACAGACACATTAACCACAAAGTAAGCTGTCAACTGTCTTTTTATTACATGATTCACAAGCCCTCCACCATCATTCCATCACATTGGCTACAGTTTGTGCCCTGGGTCCCTCTCTCTCTTTTATCACTCACGACTACCTTGCTCTGTATGAACAGACACACTTTAAACTTCACACTTTAAACTTCACACTTTAAACTTCACTTTAATCTTCTGTCTTTTTAATACAGCCTCACAACTTTGTACTGTGTCCTCTGGTTATTTTCCACAACCTATCAATGTAATTGATTTTCTTTGCCAGCAGGATTATTTCTCTAATGGACCAAAAGGAAAACTTTATACAAACCTTCTTAGCCACAGCGGCTTTTAGCTGACCCTTGACTACTGTTGCTATGGAAAAGTCAGAATGTCTCAAATGTGGACCAAAGGGAGAATAAGTACAAGTGGCTTCCAGTTCAGCAAGCCAGGTAAATGCCAACTATATAATATTATTATAGCCCTTCGAAAGGTATTTGTGGTAATTCTTGATGGGGCCTTTCCGCTGCATTTCCAGGTAAGCCGGATGGGTGTAGTATGATATTGTATTTATGTGACCATACCACCACTGCTGCCATCATAACGTATGGTATGGTATGGTAGTGCTGACTCCTGTTGCTCCGGACTTCAGCTGATGAAGATGCTGTCGTCGTCGTTGTTGACATCTCCCTCAACCTTCGCCTCCCCTGAACGGCCCTGGGACACCAGGAGGGGCTGGCTTAGGGTGGGCTCCTCTTCCTCGTCTTCGTCCTCATTGCCCTTGGGGTAGAAGCGTCGGGCCTTGGCCACAAAGTCCTCCCCCACGTCCAGGTAGATCAGACGGTCCTGTGGGAGAAAGAGAGGAGTGGGTGGTTTTGGAAAGAGAAGTGATCGGTTTGGGGGGGCAGGAGAGAGGACAGCTCAGGGAGATGGTTTAGAGGAATAGACACAGCAAGAAGGGAGCAACAAGTCTCTTCTTATCCCTTCCTCCCTACTCCGCCAGACAGAAGATCTGTTACTGTCCCCACCTCTGTCTCACAGCCAGTCCGTTTTCCAAGTACAAACACCACAGCCAATTCAGTATCCCCTCACCAGTATGAAGAGGTATCTCTCGGGCGGCGCCTCCCTGCTGTTGAAGATGGAGCTCTCTGAGTGCAGGGTCTGCAGCAGGGCGCGAGCCGCTGGAGCATTGCGCATCCAGTCGTAGGACGCACTGGTCGACACCGTCAGCAGGGTCTCAGCCTCCGCCATGAAGCCTGCGTGATCAAAACCAGGGGCTTTCATCACCACCCCCCTCCACCCTGTCCCGGGCACACTTTACTAACACTGGATTTAGTCACGGACAAACGGACCGTCGAAATTCAGCCAACTTTCCGATCGGCTCATACAGTTCATTCAGTGCCCTCTCTCACCCAGATTCTCCAGGATAAGTTTCCACTTCTCCCGCACCCCTCGGCGTACCTGCCGCATGGCCTGGATGTCCACACTGAGACGTCGGTACTCCTGTGGTAGACAGGAGCTTAGCACACACACACACACAGACCACACAGCCTTCGCTTGGCAGTAAACCAACATCAAGTTAGGCCTGTGATGCTCTATAGTGTGGTATGGTTGTAGAGCACCACCTCCTGGACATTTATGGTAAAGCAGGCTCCTCTACTCCGCTGAACACGACAGACCAGCTAACGCACATGGCTCCATCTACAGCATTTATTTTCCTTTCCTCCTCGCTTAATATCCCCAACTCCCAATTCACAGAGCTCTGATCCCCCGGACCTGGGACCCCCTGCGTGTCTTGGCCCTTGTCTGCAGCAGGTTGTAGAGAGCACGGTCATCATCTCTCTCCGAGTGGCTGGGATCATGTGGCTCGCTCCACAGGTTGGTCTCCAAGTCCCGTCGCTTCTGAGCCACACGGTTGTAGAACTGCAGAGTTTCACTGCGCACACACGCACACGCACCAGGGTGCACCATGGTGATTTTGGACAACCGTGATCCGTCACACACAAGACAGTTGTACTAATAATAATGTATTATTATAATACGGGAAGTAATAACGAGAGAAGAATTCCCACTAAAACGTTATGCTTTGGAGTCACGCACAGGCAGGAAAGCTTCCTGGGTCCCTGGGTGTTCAGTGAAGACTGAGTATGCACAATGGCGTCTGTGCTGGTATGTTCCCCAATGTAAGTGTTACGGCAGTATCGGTGTAAAGTGTATGTTCAGCAGTGTCGCGTCGAGCACAGGGATGAGTTTGCACGGTCTGTGTTGGGCTGTCAGTGCGTGTAAAGCAGTGTCTCCGTCATTTTGTGTGCAGCAATGTCGGTGTTGAGTACAGGGCGATTTTACTGTGTCAGTACCTCAGCAGGGGCCTCTTCTCTTCAGGCTCGTCGGTTTCAAAGCAACAGCAGCAACAGCACTGAGCACAGAACCTTCTGAACGCTGCCCCCATAACTAGATAGAGAGATAGAGAGAAACAGATGGGTGGAAAAGCAGAAGAGAAAAAGAGTGAGAGAATAAGAAAGACGAGTGCACAAAGGGAGAAAAAGGAAAAGTGTTTATCATTGTTTATATTTGATCTGTTTTCCATAATTTTCCAGGCGTTCTCCCAATTGTCTTTGACAACAAATGTCCTGTTTTTTATAACCAAAAACAGCCACTAAACCTCACTTTCACTAACCCACAGCACGGCCACTACAACTCACCTTCACTAACCCACAGCACGGCCACTACATCTCACCTTCAGTAACCCACAGCACGGCCACTACAACTCACCTTCACTAACCCACAGCACGGCCACTACAACTCACCTTCACTAACCAACAGCACGGCCACTACATCTCACCTTCACTAACCCACAGCACGGCCACTACTGTGTGAACAGAACAGGACACACATTTAGACAGCTGGCTAGCTCACTCTCTCTCTCTCAGTCCCAAATGGCCCACAGCAACAGTCTCTTCGCTTGGTTGTCCAGAGCCCCAGAACCACAGGACCAACGAAACTTCTTACCCAGTCCTGCCGCAGGTCGGGATCTTTGAGCCCAGAGCAAGGCGACAATGGAGGGGCAGAAATGAGTTTGGTACGATTAAAAAATAATTGTCTCAGATCCACAAGAGGCTCGTTGCAGACCACGCTAACTGAATCTGCTCTAAATGAACCCATGAATAGTGTTTAAAGCTGCCCGCCTAAATACCTGTCAAAAACAGAATCAAGTAATTGAATACCAAACCTGGTTATCGCTTTCCTTCGATACCGAATCGAAGGCTGGACTTGATGGTAGGAGATGAAATGTCCAAGTAAAGTGCAATGAGATTATGACAAGTCTATCCCGAAACATTTCTAAACTTCCCTATTGCAGGCTATAGAGTAGAACCCAATCCCACCCATATCCGATCTATGCTCCTTTTAAAGTCACGCCGACATTTTTTTTATCCGGGTCCATGAGCTCTGAAGACCAGCACCTGGAAGTATGGCTACTTGAGATAGGGAAGGGAGAGGCTGTAAAGGGGGGGGGGGGCTGAAATTACATCTCGCTCCTTCACACATATACAAACATACATCTAGGCCTCTGTAATTAGTCACAGTGCAGTCATGTGGGCACCGCCCCCCACCCGAGCCACCATCAGAAAAGAACCACAAACCACTGCCACTAAAACAAACCGCTTCAATGCTATGTCGTCTCACAGAATCGTAAAATAACTCATGGATAAGTCATGAGACTCTTGGACATTAAGTCACATTATCCATCTTTACAACAGATGGCCTCTGTTCAGAATCAATCCCCCTGGGTCATTTAGCTGAATTTCCTCATTGATGAATAACAGTGGGGGAAAAGTTCAGATCAGAGGGAGTAATTAATTGTAGCTTCAGTTTCAACACAAGATCTGAGCCATGCGGTAAAAATCTTTCCACAAAGAGACGACCCAAAGGATGGAGAGTTGCCTAGGATGCAGTATTCTGGTGCAACCAGTATTAAATCGCCTCTCTTCCTTACAGAAGCACACATACACAAAAGGCAGCCGGTGTGAAGTTAGATGAATCATGTTGTTTTATGCAACACAATGGTTAAAGTTAAACACAAAAATCAATACAAGAAATAAATATAAAATATTTTAGTACGTAACATTTTATATTAATTTACATTTACCAGCATGGTCAGGAGTAATAAAAGCCCAAAACAAAACAAAAAACAAAGACCATTCGGAATGCAGCTCTCGAGGGCAGAACCAACTTTAATAATATTTACAGTAAGCAGTTTGTGGCGAGAGCATGACTTTCTCAGCTCCAGGACTTGCACACAAGCACACCACATCCATCTCCGTTTCACACGGTTCACCCGGACGAACAAGGGCAGCATTGGAGGGCAGGAGTCATGAAAATTGAAAATCACATGAAATTATTATCCACAAGACAGGGTTTTCAGAAAAACCTTTAATGCAGAACTGTGTTTGCTCCCATGAGAGGGCAGGTTGGGGATTGATGTTATTATTTATTTTTATACATTATTCATACACAGTGTATCATAAGTGCATGATTTCAGAATGCAACGAAAATATTAAAAATTTCTTATCACAAAAGAAAAAAAATAAAATAAAGATTTAAATAGACTTCCATGGCACCGAGACATTATTTTGGCAAAACTTTCCTTTTGTTAAAAAAAACAACAAACAACTGCAAAAGAGAAGAGAGAGGGATGATTTCCTGATACGCTTCAAACAACCGAGATCCAACTTAGGGTTGTCCAAAACAGTCTGCACCAAAGTACCGACAACGGATCTGAAGCCAGGGAGACAGCCGCAGTCACAGAGCTCAGGCTCAGCTCAGGACACCCAAAGGGGGCTTTGTTCATGGCCATTAGCACTGCCAACTATTTCCTTTGAAAATTTAGGGGAGTTGAGCCCAGGGGAAGGAATTTGGTCAGATCAAATTTCTAAAAGAAAGTCAATTATTGACAATTATTAACTGACTAACACGTAAAAAATATTTACAATTACTTGAGGGTCATATTCCATTCTTTTATATTTCTGAATTCTAAGTTATGCAAGGATATTTAAATATGCATCTCACAGTTTGAAATGTAATGACTGTTGTGAGGAAACCACTACGAATATGAGATTTAGCTGAAGATAATAATATATTATCTTTTCTCAGATAATATATTATCTATCCTCTACTGTGCACAGATTTCACTTAACCACCGGTGGGAAGGAATAAGAGTCGCATAAAATGGCAATACAAACCACAACTTGTGTGCAGGAGTCCCTCTAGTGGTCAGAAGAGTGTACTGCCCAAATCACAGTAAATGGGAAGTTCAAAAGGGTAGGACAGACTTTTACAGTTTCAGTTAGTATTGGAGGCAAGCGGACGGAAAAGGCAGGCAAACATGACACTGAGCCAGCCATGTAAATATAAAGGCATGATAGGCTAAAAGAAACCTAGCTGCAAAATGTAATTATCAAGAATCATGTCTGGCCTAGCCAAGATAGTCCAGATTAGAGATCCAGATTAGTTAACCTCAATGTTATGTGGGTGTGGAGTGAAACAGCTGCGACTTCTCATAATGGACATGTCAGACTTGGGAAACCATGCCACCCCCCACTATAACAGGAAGTCACACAATACATTAAGTGAAGCAGGCAAGTGGAATATCCCGTTGTGCCGAGCAGTCTCTTCAGACAGTGATAAAAAAGACCAGTCTCTCTTTCCTTTCTGATTAAGAGACTGGAATATAAAACGACAGAAGAATGTCCTTCACAATCTGTCGGAGGGGATCGGTTTGGCCTCCCCAACGTCAGTACTCTTCTGTTGTCGTAGTGTCACCTCCAATCCTGAGGTGGCGCTGTAGGCTGCTTACCGGCTGGTGGAATGCAAGTCTGTGATCCGCTGGCGCAAGTGGGCCATGAACTCGAACATGGTGGCAGCCAGGCTCTGGTGGATGAGGTAGCGGGGCAGTCGGCCCTGAGTGAAAGAAATCAGAAAAACACCCCCGGGATTAGGCGAAAAGGAGAATTCACGGTTTGGCGCGACACAACAGGTAGCCAAACACGGAAGGGCGCCATCAAGGCCCTGTCGTGAGACAACACACAGTTTTCTCACCTTCAGGTCTGTGTTGAGGACCCAGATGAATGTGCATACCGATGGGTTACTGCTAGACTTGAGGACCACAAATCCCCCTGGACCATTTTCACCTCTGAGGACCCAGAAGGAGGAAGAGTGCCCAGTTGAAAGGAAGGCAACAAGAGCAGTATTGGTAACATTAGCCACCTCTCGGCATGGACGAGGGAAGGACAGGAGAGCGACCAGGTTATGGCTCAGTGGCAGGAAGGGGCTGACCTGACAAAGCGGCTGTGGGGTGGCTTGGCCTCGTGCGTGGTGGACATCCCCGCGGAGACGTAGCGGTCACGCTTGCGTTCCACGCGTCGCACGTTCACAAAGTCCCTGGGAGCCAGGCAGAAACCAGGCAGGGTGTCGCCGGGGAGAGTGAAGTTATTGGTTTCTTGAGATACAGTGACACAGCCAATGGCGGAGTTCTCACGGGACAGAATCTGTCTGCATTTTTTTTTACTTGACCGAGTACCGATGAATGTTTAGGTTAATATCTACACCCGTCTTCGGCCTAAGGAGGGCAGGATGGTTTAAGTGGAGGCATTACCTTGGGGACACTACACCCCCTGCAGCTCCTGCGGAGACGTCGTAGGACACCAGAGTGTTGTCATCCACGCGCTGTAAGATCTGAGACATACAGAAGGTTGGAAATTCAGCTTAGGGGTGAGCAGTCCTGTCCGCACATCTTTGGATGAACCACGACATGTTTTAACTGCATCACGTGCATCAGGTATTATCCTGTAGAAATATCTAGTTTACGTGACATTCGTGAGGCTGGTCCTTTTTAAATCCCAAACAGGCCTTCTGAATTTATTCTCCTGATCTTTAACCACCACGCAACGCTGCTCACGACCTCCACGCGCAGGAGGGTGGTGACCGGCGAGACGCATAGCGATCACCTGGCAGACGGAGACCGTTCTGTTCCACTGAACCATCTTCTCCGGCTGCAGGATGACTTCCTGGTACACCAGCTCAGCCGAGCACTGCATGAAGGCCTGGGCTCAGACAGATCCACAGGCAAACTTATACACTGGGGGCCATTTCGTCATATGAACTTTACATTTTGTTTATGTGGTCCAGGTGTTGAAGTTCACAGATATATCAGTCCTGCCTACCAGTCATGCTTCCCTACCATAAAGAAAAACAACTCTATATAATAAAAAATAAATTAACTTACTATTAAGAATATAAGAAGAGGTCCCTCCCCACCAGTCTGCTGAGAAAATGGAAAGGGAGCTTACCTTGAGAATGAAAGTCTTGCCATGGAAAGGGATCTCCAGTGTGTAGACAGCATCCCCCACATCCTGAAAACAGGTGCACGGTACACAGCCATCGAACACAACCACGGTCGCTTGCACAGATCAATATCACACACGTCGGCACGCTTTCATCCGCTACGCGAGCAGTTTCCACTCATCCGTTCACACACAAGGACAAAGGCGACGCAGGTACGCACACACGCACGGCATCCCTCACTCACATTGTTCTTCTCAAGCTTCCAGTTGGTCTCCTGAGCCAGGATTTGCTCCACCACTGCCATAGCCTCCCTGCCCTGTCGCACAAGCTCCTTCTCCTGAGGACAGGAGAAGAGGAAGAGGAAGAGGAAGCTCCCCAAACTTTCCCAGCACGCAGGCCTGACCTCCCCAGCTCGGGTACCTGCCCTGGTACACTCCCTTTAGACACCCGCGTTGCCCCGCCCCCCCCAGGGACGGCCAGACAGAGGGCGCTTCATGAGTCCAGCCTTACCTGTGCTGTGATCGCCCTTCGCCCGAGCCCTTCCTCGTCCAGCTCCTCCTCAGACCCTGCCCCCAACACACACACACATACAGGAAGTCAGCGATGCAATCCGTGCAGCCAAGACCACAGTTCATCAGACATGTTAAATCAAATATAATGACGATACAACAAACTGTTGGTACCATGATTGTTACTACATGCATTTAGCTGCTATGGCAACGTTCTTATTCAGAGCGACTTCCACAGTTTACAATTGTAAAACTTTTTTCATTTGTGCTGCTGGATATTAAGCGACCCAGTACTTCCCACAAGGGTAAAACAGCAGTGCCTCAAAGCCCTAACCCACACCACCAGCAGAGGCAGAAAGTGATTCTCACCTGCCAGGGATTCAGGTGGAGAGTAGAACTGTCCATCGGACACGGCACGGGGGTACAGCATGGGCCCCTGTTCATATGCTGCACTCAGGGCTGTTAGGTAGGCTGGAAGGAAAACAGAAGCAGTTAGAAGAGTTGTGCCTGTGGTTGGCTATTTGTGGTTTCTGGGGTTTGAGCCGGTAAACCGCCCAAACTTGTGATTACAAACTTTTTAAAAGAACTAATGCTCGATGGCCTCACTTATTCTCTAATTTCTGCTACCCGCCCTGCTCTCACTCACCCTGTCACCCCGTCACCACCCCGCTCTCACTCACCCCGTCACCCCGTCACCGCCCCGCTCTCACTCACCCCTGTCACCCCGTCACCGCCCTGCTCTCACTCACCCCGTCACCGCCCTGCTCTCACTCACCCCTGTCACCCCGTCACCGCCCCGCTCTCACTCACCCCGTCACCCCGTCACCGCCCCGCTCTCACTCACCCCGTCACCCC
>JAOYSI010003397.1:0-15186 GCA_025775065.1 Hiodon alosoides
TAGCACCTTTGGAAATATATTTACTGAGAAAAATGGTGACGTGTTCAATACTTATTTCACCCGCTGTATATACACACGAAGAGAGAGAGAGTTGATTAGGTAATATTTAAATATTTAAATAAAGCAAACGGTAATCTGTAGTCTGTGATTTCACAAACAGGCTTGTTACCAAAACTTTCCAGCTGTTGTATCCTTAAAAAAGATACTTAACCTGAATCGCTTCAATAAAAATAACCAGCTGTGTATTAACGTCGATTTCTTTGGATAAAGGTGTCGGCTAAGCAACTAAATTGTATTATTTAAATTATATTAAACGCAGAATTTAAATCAATTTAATACTGGCAACAAAGTCTGGATCAAATAAATATAATAATGCCATACTCAGAATTGCAACGATTACGTTATAAATTTATGTAGTAGGTTTTTTAAGACATGGAACTGATTTTGTTTATGTCTTGTGATCTAGTGGGGCATTTTTCTTGTGCCCCGAGCAAAGGCTTTCTGCTCGTCTGTTGCTGCGTTGTATTGGCATTAGACTTGTATTTTTAATTAAATTAATTTACAAGCTAGTAGCAAGTTTTGTTTTCCATTTTTCTCAAAATTTACAGTTTAGTTTGAAAGCACTTTCCCTCTTCAAATCATAGGCATGTGGAAACTATTAGCACGTCATAATTTCGCTTAGAATTAAGGAAATATTTTTCATGTGCTCCAGTGTATAAAGGATAAACCAAACATTCTTGCGGCCATGTTCCCCAAGCGAAATTCCGAAACAGTATAGCAATAGGTAGCTGGTATTTGAAGTGTAGACAAAATAACTTGTCGTTTAAAATACGAAGTAAAGATGTTTAGATTACCTGGAATCAATGAATGAGCCTTTGACCTGTAACTGATCTCATTTATCCAGGGAGGCTAGCCAGTGAATGTACACCGAGCCTCTTTAGACTGGGCAACGTGTATGGCTGAACCACAAACTTGTACTGTATATAGAAAATTTGTATCTGCTTATTGGACATCCTAACAGCTTTACGTACTCGCAATACCCCCTAGTGAAGTAATCTGTTTCTGATAAACGACAGATATATAACTACTTAAAATGTTCAGATTTTTATTGGACGTTTGATATGCGTTCTGTGTTATTTTGTTGGCCAGAGTTTGATGACGTTTACTCTGACGTAAAAATTTGACGAAAGAGGTCATTTTTATGCTGTATAATGGTTGCCCGTTTCCGCGTGTTAGTTTTTACCCTCACGCCATTCCGTAGATTCAATACTAATCACTAATGTTTGAATAAGGAATAGCAACCAGGATATGTTATTAAAAGGAGTTCTAAAGAATTAACATTAAGAAACTGCAGTTACATATGTCGATGGTGTATCACCTCATATGGAATCTGTCATATTATTTTATTATGAAAAATGAGTGTGAATGCTTTGTTTAATGAAGGAAATGCTGTTTTTAGAATTAGTTGACGTTTATGACGGCGATGTGGCTCTTTCACGGTCGTATTGGCCAACTAATAACATTGTAGTACCACGGAACTATTGAGAATTGTATTTTTTTTCACAGAATGCAATGGGGAACTGCTGTGCTCAGTGCTACGGAATATTCAGAAAGGAAACTGACAGGATCAAGAAAGGAGGGGGGTAAGTACTAGCCGACAAGCAACATTGAGATGAGGTTATTTTCAACTATGCACTTCCCACTAGCCAGCGAACAAAATAGCTTTGTATGCTTAATAATATTGGGACACAAATACCGAATTTCTTAAGTCGCGTTTAAACGTAAGTATTTGTTGCACTCATTAAATATTGAGTGCTGGATAACAGGCAGCTGTTGCCTAGTCGGCGAATAAACCGACTTTCCTAGAGTAGTCCTATTTTTCACAGTAAGCTTGGATAGGAAGATTTTGGGTCAGAATACTCGGTAACCGCAGACTGCACGCGTCGCTTTATCCACGTTAAAGTGTCCACGTGATAAGCCCTTCGTTCTGCATGACACGAAGAAGCGGAAACACATTTTTGGGGATTTGGAAGGGATGTCCACACATTGCGAACTTTCAGCTTTGTTTGTTTACTAATTGTTCTACATATTGTTCTAAAATGCATTATTTACCATAAAAGTTTTATTTTTTATTTTTATTAAACGTAAGTGTGTTATGAAATCATTAAGTTGTACTGTTAGAACCAATTATTGTGGTGTGCCATTGAACTTGTGTGTTTGTATTTATTTTCAACGATGCATACTAAGAATCTTGACTTGCATTTACACAATATGAAGTAATCTGTAATAAGTCTCCTTTAAAAGAGGTGGTCCTGGTATTTGAGTTGTTTCAATGAAATTAGTAGTTGGTAACGGTACATGACATTAATTTATTTACAGCTCAATTTAGGGAACGCAGACAATGATTTTAATTTATGTTTTATAATTAAATTTTATGCCAGCAATTATTTAAGTTTGGTAATCATTTAATGATTTCTGATTGTTACTAATAGAAATAGGTTTATCTTTGATAGTATTTTCGCTTTTAATAGAATATAGTTTGATGGAAAGGAAAACAAGGGTCTTGATGGACCTATTCTTGTGGTCGTTATTTTTCAACTGGTTAATTCTCTTTGTGTCTTGATTTTTTTCGACCATGAGCGGGAGAAATGGGGGGTAACGGAGAGAGAGAGAGAGAAGACAGATGGAGAAACAATGCACAAAGAGATAATAAATAAAATAATACATTTTTTTTTACCCCTCGTGTATTCGTTTACACAGGTCTAAGTACTTCAGAAGTAGAGGCCTGGGACCACATTATACTATTGAGGTACACTATTTACTTACTATGAGTGAAAAAAGTTAGATTTTAATACTCCATACTATATATTGGTGCAATGGGATAAAGTACATGACTGAGGGTCTCTGGCCTGTGGGATATTTAAATTGACATTCTTAAAGACAGGTCCTCTGGCTTACTATGTAGGCACATGGTTGTATGTGCACTCACTGGTTTTTCCCTCTCTTGGCAGTTTGAGAACCTCGTGGAGAGTGATGAGGTAACCCAAGACGTTACAGCATGTCTCCACATTGTATCTGTCTGACCTTCATTTCAGTCCAGTTTGGTCCAATTTGGTTATTCTGTGTGTCTCTTTATTACAGGAGAGACTACAAAGTTGCCCGAGGTATGATGTTTTGTTTTCTGTGTATAGTCATGCATTTTATTTTGTATGATGTTAGTAACGCCATCCATCCATATTCCAAAACGCTTTTCTCGATGAAACACTCAGACACACTCAGACACACAGACACACACAGACGGCGATGTGGAGTGACCAACAGGACACTGTGCCTGGACAGTAGGAGTAAACCGGAACATACTAACACAGAGAGCACACGCATACTCCACACAGACAGACCTCCCAGGATTAAAACCCAGAACCTGGTGCTGTGAGGCTGCAATGCTAACCACTACACCATCCAAGTAAATTATTTCTCAAAAAACAAATGAAACAATTTTATCAACCTATTTTTAACCCCTTGCCCCCACTCTTGAGCTGGTGTATAATGATGTCCACTAGAGGTCTCTTCCAAGTCAGGAAAAATGGAGCACTCCCGCTGCTTGGCTGGATTAACCAATCATAGAGGGGCAAAACAGTGGCCTGTTTACCATCACCTCTCTTAAGATTAACAAAGAACGGCAGCTGACATTTATACACACCACAGCGAGTCCTATATACACCTGTACCAAAGTAACTAGTATAACGTGTGTCTCTCCTTCTGTTACTGACTAAACATTTACGTAATGTAAGCTCCTGCGTATTGAGTCTAGTTGGCCTATCTTCCCATGGAACATCTGTACAAACAATCAAAATCTATTGCATCGTAAAACAACAAAAAAATCTGGAGGTATATCGCTAAAGGGCATAGCTAATGCAAAAGGTAAAATTTATAGTTAATTATTCCGATGCTTTTATCGGAACTAGCAAGGTTAAGTACATTTGCGTAAACGAGGAACCGGTGCAGAAGCAATCCAATACAAAATAGGAAAGTCTTAATGACTACGGGCCGTGGAAGAGTCTGAAAGGGTGCTATTTGGTTCTCCTTGTAACGAGATTGATGACTCGATGACTTAATCGTTAATAACATGACAGTTCCTGATTCATAACACCATTCTAAACCGCTAATGGACTTGGGTCAATGGTTACGGAATGGCGGCGCTACAGTAATGCAGTGAAGTGAAAAGGCGGCGTGACTGACACTTGGCTTTGGGTCTGCGACGCAGGGCGATCAGCGAAGAAGAGATGGTGCACCTGAAGGAGCATCGCTACGCCGCCATTTCGGAAGAGCAGACCGCGATCGACAAACAGCTGCACACTGAGGTACGGCGGGATACAGGTATTGGCCCGTTGGGTCTGAACAAACACGCTCCTTTACCGTTTTTAACAGCATGCCGTATTTACGTTCCTGTGGCAGCGTTTTCTACGCCCCTTGCGCCAACCGATGCAATGCGACGTGAAGTGGGGGTTTGTCTTTGTTCTGTGGTCTTTGTGTAGGGCAGCGTGGAGTTATTTGTGGTGTGTGAAGGGCGCTTCCTGTTGTCTTTTCTGCCCAGTTAGCAGCACAAGAGGAGAAGTTGAGGCTGGAGGAAGAAGCTAATTTCGCTGCCCAGCGTGAGGCTGCCCGGGCAGCCCGTGAGAGGTGGCAGCAGGAGGTAAGCGACAGACCCCCGGTCCGAGTCTGTGACTCGACTGTCGCCTGACGATGAGCCAGATTTGGTTTCCCTTGGATGAAGCAGATATATGGATTAATGTGCAGATCCTCCCAGTCATAGCTCAACCTTAATGCGTTACGCGTTCTCGTAACGATATTTGGCAGTTACGGCAACGTTGTTTGACGTTTTCACTGGATGTGAAGGGCTGTGAAGGTTTAACAAACATCTTTGGTTAGACCAAATCCTTTATATGGTTTTGGCGGCTCCTGCTCTCCGTTTTCATGAAATCCATTTGTACTTGAGTTTAATTGTACTACAGTGAAATCTAATGTGTGTGTTTGACAATGCTGCTTTAAATCTTAGAAATGCCACATGATAGAAGGCGGTGGCTGTGGCATAAAGTGTAAAAGTGTCTCCTGAGGGATTCTTGTGTTTGAAATCAGCAGCAGGTACAGAGGTTGAAAATCAAGACAGAGGGCGGAGACTTTGGCGAACCGCAGGCAAAGTAAGTGCTCTTATCTCAACAGGATCTGTGATTCAGCCCGTTTAATAGGCACTCTAAACAGTTCTAAAAGGACTTGGCTGAATTCAGTGGTGGTTCTCTCCTATGATCTATTTATTTATTTTTTTTAGCTCAGCGCGGTTGACTGGGTCATAAACGGTGATCGCGCATGCTTTATCATGCTGACACGTCCGAATACATTGTTGCTCGAATACACGTCGGGCACTTCTGGCTGATTTGGGCGAATGTTTAAGTGGAGTCCTTTTCAAGCCTCAGAGGTTCTAATTACGACCCAGCAGATAGGGCTGAGACCATCGTGGAACTGTGGATCATGGTCGATCTTTGTAACCGTGCCACTGCTGGGGCTATTGTGTCTGTGTATTTATTATTATAGTTATTGCTAAAATTACACATTGATAACGGTTACAAGATTCTTCATCAAATGAACATTGAAAGTTGGAGACAATTGGCGCGTATTGCTACTGATGTGTGATTAACCTTGTGGTCCACTGCTGTTTCTATTACACTGAATAAGTCATAAACATCCAGCCTTTTAAAATAGAAAATCTATACGTTTTTTTCAACAGATACAAGAACAGTTGTCATAATAGAAAGCGCACGCATCAAGCCTAACGGTTAACAAAAGTTCCCGCCCTATGATCGCATGGCAGCCTAAAGTAATCGGTGCAAATGGACAACTCTGTCTTTTTATAACAACAGGGAGAAATAGCTAAATAGACTTGTGCTAAGCGCAGGGATATAGCGGAATGTTGTTTGCGGTTTTCACAGTTGGATATCAGTATTATTACTTCCTCTGGGTACCGGGCCAAGAACAGGAGTGTGTTGACCTCGTTTTGCAGTGCGGGCTGGGGTCACTCTTAACACGCCCTCATTGAGAGGAGGAGACGCGTGTAATTAGCGTAACGATTGTTAATGCTGATGCGTTTACACTACACCTGTGTGTGTGTGTGTGTGAGAGAAACAAATATAGAAGTAATATTAGTAATATAGAAAAAGATAAGTTTTCTTATTAAAAAATCAATGTTTTTAAAACTATTATGAATGTCGTGATCCTTCAAAAACCATGTGATCAGCAGTTGCCACCACAACCCTAACTGCAAAGAGAAAGCTCTCCTCACCCTACAGGGTTGGACAAATCTTGGAATTAGCAGTCAAACTGGAAACCAAAAAACTGAGCCCAGCTAAAGTTGGTGGCCCAGATTTGAATATTATACAAAGTTTGGGTGTAAGTATATACTGCTCTTGCTGAGAGTGTGCTTACTGTTGTTGTTTCTGTGGTTGTCCCTGTTTTAGGCTGCCAGCTCGAAGTGTTCCTGAAGCCCAGCTGCGGAGCGTGAACGTCCAGCCTGAGGAACTCGGAGGCAGATGTGAGTCACCTGACCCCCAGTGCAGATAAACGGGCTGTCGCACTGATAAAGTAGGGCTTAGTGAAATATCTGGTGCCGTGAATGGGGATAAGTTAAAGGGACCGGTACACTGCCATGCACCTAACTATAAACAGTCCATGAGAAGGAATATCCACGTCTACACACACCTTCCTTTTACTATAGTAACTATACAACACAAGCGTTGGTAGGACTGGAGTGTTCATGTGCCCGTCACATGTCTGGCCAGGTTTACATTTAGAGACCGACGCCCCCGCCCCAGAGAGAAGCAGAGACCTCAGCAGAAAGACGCGCCCCGCCAACTTCAGCAGCGCCTCCTTGGACCTGGAGTGGGAGGATGAGGAGGGTGAGCTTCCACTCCTTTCCCGACTCCCCTCATTGGTGGCAGATTTTTATTCATTTATTTATTTTTCCACTCTACCAAGCTCCCCCAAAAGTGTAAACCAGATGTGCCACATATTTATCACAATTTCTGTTGGTTTGTCTCTTACTGGTTAATTTCTCTTAATGTCGTAAATGAACCAATGAGCGATTTGACTGGGTTAAGTCGTTTTCCCCTGCACTTGCAAAGTGAAACCTGCTCATTCTTCTGTTGCTGAGATTGCACCCCCTGTGGCGTGTGCAGGAATGACGGCCCCGGTACAGGAGCTGTCCCTGGCGGAGGACTTCCTGTGGGCGGGCGGAGAGCCGGCCTTCCCCTTGGAGGACTCCAGCACTCTGGAGTGGGAGAACGACTTTGTGGGCGTACGCGGAGAAGATGCGTGCGGCGACAGCGACCCTGAGTACGAGGTGTTCGTCAACCCAGTCCTGGACGCGTCTTCGGGGGGAAACCACAACACGCAGGACCCGTAGTCCCCAAGGTTCGCCGGGGAGCGGTACACATTAGGTCCGGATGAGCTGGACCTGGATCGTAAACCACTACTCGCACACTAAAACAAAACTGAAACGCTCTGCTATTAGGGGTTACTGCTATTTGCTCAAGGTGTGCAGTTTGTTATCAGCAGGTCGGTCAAAGGTTTAATGTAATGTCATAAACTGCTCTAAAATATATTTTTCCTTATTCACAACAGGATCAAAAGTTAAATTCTTTTCTGCATCTTTTTTTGTCTTGAGCCTTTTATTTATTTATTTGGATTTATTTTGGTTGGGAATGTGGCTCTTTAAATCAAACTTAACTGTTTTTTGTTTAGTTTTTTTAAGGTATTTTTTTAGTGTGCTGCTGCGTGTATATTTCACTCATCAGTTTTTGTGGCAAGGTATCACTGCAAGTACTAAATCTAAACTAAACTAAATCTTGGCGGCAGAGGTTAGAAGCGGAGTCCGTGTTCTGAGCAGGCTTGGATTCCATGGTTTGAGCACCGTTGACACTGTGACACAGTCTTGGGTCACTCAGAGGTCTTTTTCCAGCCTTTCAGAGGTGGTGGCCTTCACTCCCTCGCTGGACAGACCCCAATTTGCGGGCCCTGTCGTCCGATCCACCAGGCCAGTCAAGTCCCTGGCAAACTCCAAGCGGAAACGGCTGATGCTCCCAAGCTGAAGTACATCCTACGTATCTGGGTGGATACGAGTAGTCGATTTTCCAGCTGGAATAGGTTTGCTTTTTCACGTCCCGTCACAGACAGAGAATGAAAGCGGTGTGTGAAAGCATGTGAATATCGCACAGGATGCCCCGTGATGTCCTCGTATGTGTCCGGGCCAGGTTGCCCTCTTCAGATGCTGGGGCTCACGATTTTGGAAGCTGCCTTTCCGTTTTCTGCGCAATGCTTTCCCTCTCCAAACACCGCTCTGCCCATGAACAATGCCTGCTGCCATATTTGTGCCATTAAACTACACAAAGCATTCTGTGGGAGCTTGTTCCATTATGCTAGCATTTTCTTAAATTATTCTTATTATGGTTTTGAATGGAGCTTCCTGGGAAACGTAGTTCTGCATGTGACAGAACTTGCTACTTACTGGCCTGCTCCGAGCTTTGGCATGGCACACCATGTTGATAAAACCAGTAAGTGGACATTCCTCCAATGGAAGAAATGCCACCTCTTCATTATTTTGCAATATTTTATTAGCTTAGGAGACTCTTGTACAGATAAACTGGATTTACGTTTATCACGGGTGAACTGCAGTTTCCCCCACGGAATATAAGAAATCAGTCTTATCTCCATGCTAACGGCACAATCCCAGCATAACTAACCGAGATGGCCCACTGTAAGCAAAAACATTACAGTGCGATTTATGCAATAAACAACATGGTTGACCAAATTGAAACTCGGTTTGGGTTATACCTATAGGTCTTAATTACACGTGGTCAGCCTGCAGGGATCTCACAGGGCAGACACGCCCCATTCTGTACCATTCAACGGGTATAGCTGCATAACCTTCCAAACCTCAGTTACTGTGTTGAGGTTGTTGGGGTACCAGTGGTGTCATGGTAGTCCAATCACAACGCAGACCCAGAACTTAGGTCACTTTTGGGCCAGAACTAGCCCACAAGAAACCTCAAAATGACTTTGATTTCTTAAATTTATTATACATTTTAAAATCCATTCAAGTATATTACCCTTGCAGACAAGCATACAATTAATGACTTTTAGGTATTGTTTTTTTCAAATTTTTTAAATCAAATAAATACCTTTGTACTTCTAAAACTTCACAAGTCACATACACAAAACAGTTCAATGATAGTGGTTCCCATTTTTTTTTTCCCCATTTCACGCAATTAAACGATATGAACAGAAATCAGCACACTTTAGACACATGCGCTTGTATTCAAGCCTTGATTGTCAGGTGAAAATGAGGTACGATGTCTCCAACAAGACGTTCACCTGCTAAGGCACAGAAGGTTCCTGGTGTCTACAGAACACTGCAGAAATATTACATTATCTCAGCATGTGTGACCTTGCGTGTTCCCTAATGCGTGCCCCATCCCCCCATTAGATTATTCCTAAATGGAAACCGATTGGCAGCGTATAACTAGAACTTAACTTTACACCTGCAGTTGTTCCAGTAGATTTTTCCGCCCCATCAGTAGCAGCATCAAAACTTCCAAAGCAAAATTACCTGAACATCAAAACATGACATTGCTTGAAGCGACAGTGTATTTGTCAGTTTGACACTTTCTCGACAGGAAACTGTAATTGTACAAAAGGCTTTGAAATAACTTTTTATATATACACATTTCCTTTAAAAGAAAACATATTTGCCCTCTATGAGTGGCATACACACCATTTGTGTTATAACCAATGGCAAGTATGTTTGTCAAGGCAGTGAAGTGGTTCGGTGTGCTTGCATCATAGGCTGAAGAAGAAAAAAACACAATCTGAAATAATCTGTGATATGACATTCTAAAGATAAAATCAAGCCTGGGCTGTCGGTTTGCCGCAACAGTGCAGCCCACATAGTTAAATAGCAATTCATATTTGTATGTTTTTTTTGTTTTTCTTCATTTACAATAACCAATTGAAACGTTCCACATCCACCAGTGTCCACTACACTCGACATAAATGTGTTTGAGAAAAGTAAAATATCTTAACGGGGGAAACCGGTCGCCCTCTAGTCCTATTTCTGGATGAAAATGATTACGAGGCAAAGCACTCCCACCAAACCCAGAGCCTGGAACCCCAGGAACCAAAGCATCACCCAGAAAAAAATGACAACCACTGGCTCCACAATCTTTTCCCCAAAATACATCTGCGTGAAGCCAACCCTTCGGAGGCATTTATTAAGTTCCCCGAACAACGTCCCTAGTTTTTCACAGTCGTCCACTGTGGGGGGCGCCAGGGGTGATTCGGCATTCCTACTGCGCTCATCCTGAAAGAACAAGACACACTTTTAAAATTAGGCCATTAAAAATTGTCATATTCCCACTGATCGCTACTTTAACGTCACGCTTCAAACGTAGCCTATTAAAAAACATCGTGAGTAGTTTCAAGCTACAGCCATTTTTTTTGTCCAGCATCAGCAAATAAAGGTGAATAAATATTTGTGCAGGTAGTGATGTGAGATACGCGACTCGTTTGATCAAATTCAAAATGTTTTATTCTCTACCAGTGAAAACAATAGTCTACAATACATTCCTTTCCCGCTTTAGTTGAGGAATAAACGTGTTCGAAAGTAGTAGTCTCTTACTGTAACTGTAAAGTTACAGGAAATCGAGCCAGATCGCCGCAGCAACAGGTGAATTCCCTTATGTGGGTAAATCAAATAAACACAACGTATTTTAATGCGAGGATATAGTTAGATTTTATTTGCGGGGTAAACTTTCCGATTTTGTTATTTTGGTCACATAGCAGCAAGCAAAAATGTGAGATTTAATGCTAAGACAAAAAAAATCTAATTACAATAATCATAAATTACAGCACACACAACAATACACACTTTACCTGAACTCTGTTATGAGGAGCGTCACCGTCATAACCCGAGTTTTGTCTTCGTCGACTCAACCATTCTTCAAAATCACGTCGATGCAGAACTCGTCTGCTATCCACGTTTGGGGGCAAGCCAGACGACATAGTATTTATTAACAGTCCGGAAATTGCTCCGAGTTGTTTAGGTCCTCCCCAGTCGCGGCTGGTGGATCAGAGAAACACTAAAAATAATAGCTTTCTGCTTACATGTTTCGGATGCGTCCAGTTCTGGGATCGTGCCTGTACTGACGTCAAGGGGGGAGGAGAACGAATTCTGATTGCCAAAGCAAAACCGTGCGAGGAAGACACTGCTACCGTGGCATTTTTAAATGCATGAATACACCCATTGACTCGGCATCGAATGATGCTGTTAGCTGCCGAGTTTAAATTAACCTAAACATCAAATAACTTTACAAGATTGTAACGCAAAAATGTGTCCATGGATTCAAATATTAACAAAAACAAAGATGAGAGGCAAGTGAGCATTCAATAATATGAGATTGCAAGTTCAGGAAACGGGAAATCCTCAAGTAAAAGTAAAAAACTCATATGGCGTAAGAACACGACAAAACTAAACACATAAAATATACAAATAAAATGCAGGCCTATGTGTCAGTGTTATCGACGCAGTTACAGACCAACAGATGGCGCGCGTTAACTTTGTGGTTGTGTAATACAACGCTTTGAGGAAACTCAATTTTTTTAAAATTAATAATCTCTCTCTCTCTCTCTCTCTCTCTCTCTCTCTCTCTCTCTGAATGAAGGCGCAATGGTGTATGCCCTTTTTGATAACAAAAAGCGTGTGTACGCCTGTGAATATTATCTACATACATATCTGTGAAATGTCCAGTTTTACATAAAGCATGTGAGAATAGCACTTAGGTAACAGATGGCGCTCGTTCAAATCAAATTCAACTGTGATGTTGACCTTCTCACTAAACACCAATAGCGGGGAATTCTCACAGAAGGTAGAAAAAATATAATGTTAATTCGTGATTTAATAAAACATTTTATTAAAATGTTAAAAGTATTTTACTGAACTCCAAAACCCAATCCTAACCTTTATAGATTCGATCAGTCTATTTACAGTCTATTACTTGGCAAAATGGGCAAATGCTGCAGTTCATGCGGTTACCAGACGAGGGCAGATCTTCTGTCTCCCGGCAAACGCAGAAAAAAAAAAAATATATATATATATACGGTCACCAGCTTCAGAAAGCCTCTGATGGCCGACGCGTTTTAACTCCTCAAAAAAGCCACAACCAAGGGTCCACTACTTGAGCATCGAAAATCTGATGTCTTGTTCCAAACATACCATTATTTTATTCAGCCAGTCCTGGAGTGTGCTTCACCTGTATGGGCAAGGACTCCCAAATCACCCTGAGCCCTGGAATGCCTGTTACTGAGGCTGCTGCCGAATCACGGGATAGCCATACACCGCGCTACCTAGCATGGAGGAGAGCTCAAAGGGTTTTGCACAGCTGGACTTGAGCCGAACACCAGCTATAATTTTTCCCAAGGGCTTTCAACCTTGTTTATCGGTGAATTACGTGCATTTTTAATTTTTATCTTTCAACTATCATTATCGTGCCAGGGTATTTTGTGTCCCTCGTGTGCGATTTATAAAACTAAATAAAAACATGTAATAACTATTTCATAACTATTGTATATAAACGGCGTTCTGGGAGATACCGAGTTTAACAGCAGCTCGGAAAGTGGGAGACTATCAGGTGTGCCGAGGCAGCGGTACCGTGAGTGGGAAACAAATGGTGGGGTGGCGACTACAATAGAAAATTATAAAAGCTAACCAGCAACGTCAGTTTCCTGCGTGTTTGAGTCGGGGGTGCGAATTGACCAAATGCGCTGTAATCGCCTTTGCTGTCAACACGACCAGCCTATTATGCTGCGGCTGCGGAAGAGTTGAGTTGGTCCAATAGCATAACAGGAAGCTCAGTTCTGCATCTTGAGTCATTTTTACCCAGTCGCTTCACTATTACACAATGATGTTTTTAATATAAACGTGTTTAATAAAACAACAAACTTGAAACATAGCCTAACTGGACTTCTTGTTAAAATAATTTTGGAATGGAAAAGGCTTGACTGCTTGCCAGCCATCGTTCTCAACTTCCAATTAACCACTTGACCTCAATTATGTTAGAAACGGTGTCTCTTTTTTCCAGAAGTGGGCGATGTTTCGTCTCGGGGATGGATATTGAAAAGAAAGTGACACTGGATAACAGCGTGGCGTCCTCACCAGCGCAGGCCGCTAGGGTCGTTCTCTGTGGAGGATCTTGTGATAAAGCCGCTCGTCGAAAAAGTGTTGCCGTGTGCCAAAAGGTTAAATCCACGAGTTGCCGACCTACTCAGCCATTGCAATCCCTTTGCTAATCCACCCAGTTTCTCTTAATGCCAAACGCCGAGCGTCTGTGAGAAGTATCCCTCCCCCCGCTCGTTCCGTTATGAGTGAGTTTTTCCACTCTCTCTGTAGCGTCTGGGAACATTTTTTAATTCGTCTTTTCGACCATGTATCGCCTGCTTTACATTCATGTGTTCCTCTGCAGCTTCAGTGTGACTCGGTCCTTCTGCCCTTCACAGTGCACCTGCATATACCACGGAAGGACCGACGGCACGGGGACCAGGTATTCCGTCATTTACTTTTACATTCCTGTATTAACTCACCGGGCGCACTTATGGAGTTTTATCTGTTCTCTGGTCAGTAGCTATTAAACAGAGCAGTGCGCTTGCTCTATCAATGTAGCAACCATGCGCGCACTGACTGACTCGAAGCAAGTCAAGATGGATTGTTTAAAAACAAGAAAACTCTGGCGTCACTGCTTCATAAAATAACCCGCTACTTTTCTTCCCCGAGCTCTAAGGAAACAGCATTAGAAATGACATTAATAAATATATGTATGTTTACAGATCAGTGTTGTGCAGCGACCCGGACATGTCGGACATTCCGACTAACATCCCCGTGGACACAATTAAACTGCGGGTGGAGAAGACGGCCATCCGCCGGGTCCCCACCGAGGCCTTCTATTACCTGCCAGACCTCCGCTACCTCTGGGTGACCTACAGCCAGGTGTCGGCCCTGGAGCCCGGCGCCCTCTACAATCTGAAGGCGCTGCACGAGCTGAGGCTGGACGGTAACCAGCTGGCCGCCTTCCCCTGGGAAGCCCTGCGGGAGACCCCGCGGCTGCGCACGCTGGACCTGCACAACAATCGGCTGGTGTCCGTGCCCGTCGAGGCCGTCCCGCTCCTGCGCAACCTCACCTACCTGGACCTCTCCAGCAACAAGCTGGCCACGCTGCCCTCCAACCTCATGGACCTCTGGCCCCCCTTCTCTGGGCCGTTCCTGGGTGGAAACTCGGACCCGAGAGTGGTGGTAGGTAGGTGCTAGAGGGGCGTCGAGGAGCGGCGTCAGGACCAGCTGCTGTTTTATGTACACTAAGGGTCTAAGCTATTGTCCTACTTTAAATACATACATATACATATACATATAGTCTTAGGCACCCTAGCTTTTTATTTTAAGTTTAAGAATGGATTTAGTTTTAAAGGCAAAGGGTACTCACAGATATTCCCTCTTTTTTTTTTTTTGGTGTTTGTTTATAATTATTTTTTGTTTATTGTCCTTTTATAGTATTTATTTTATATTTAGGAACTTTTAATTTCATTATTTTTGAAAGCATCTTCGCTTTACATAATTTCTTTACATGTGCCTAAATTATGCCATTAGCAAACCATTGTATTACACCTGGCTTGGTTCAGTTAGCATGTGCTACAATAACAGAGCGGAATTAAACGCATTCAGTCTCACTGGAGTTTATGGCCCTCTTATAATGTTTGAGGTAGTCATTTGGAATAAAAGTTTTTTCCAATTTAATTGTTTAGCTCTGTGCCCAAAGCCAGCTAAAAATCTTTAATCTTTGTCCTGGGTAATAGATCAGTTGTTAAATTTGAAGCTTTGATTGATTCCTCCTCGTGCCACGTGCTTTGGAGACGTGCCTGTATGCGTACAGTCATATCAGATACTGAAGCTGAAGTGGTCATGACTCTGACAATGGATCAGTGCACGTAAGCACAGGGGGAATGTGTTCAGGAAAGATGTCACTTCAGTCCTGACGGATCGAGCCGTGATAAGGTGCAGCAGGGTCACTTAATGTTGGATTGTGCGTGTGCGTGTGT
>JAOYSI010003398.1:0-14428 GCA_025775065.1 Hiodon alosoides
AATTGGGGATGTACTTGTGCTTTGAGCGGTTGTGGTGAATTGGGGATGTACTTGTGCTTTGAGCGGTTGTGGTGAATTGGGGATGTACTTGTGCTTTGAGCGGTTGTGGTGAATTGGGGATGTACTTGTGCTTTGAGCGGTTGTGGTGAATCGGGGATGTACTCGTGCTTTGAGCGGTTGTGGTGAATTGGCGATGTACTCATGCTTTGAGCGGTTGTGGTGAATCAGGGATGTACTCATGCTTTGAGCGGTTGTGTATCATGGTCCTCACCAGCTGGAGCAGGCTGAGCACCAGTGCAGTGCGTTTACGAATTATGTTGTAGGCCTTGCAGCACAGCTCCACAAAACAGTGATAGCGCTGTGGATTTTGTCCTCCCCCAGTGATGAAGTGCAGCATCTCGGATGTGAAGATAAATGGCGACCGGTCTCTATTGGACAGAGAGTACAAAGGGACTGTAAGAACTTTCACTCGAGGATCTGCAGGATTAGTAACAGTAACAAAGGACGCTGAATTTGAAAGCAAAACACCCAGGCGTACCCATCAGCCCATACAGTCACCAGTCCGTAGCTCAGCGGCTATTTTGCAGAAATGTTCCTGCTAAGGCAATGCTTTCCAGAAAAGAAAAGACCTACACTACTGAAGAACCGTTGACTCGTTTAGGAGCAGTTCTGATCAGGGCTTTTGAACTTGCCTTTTGATGTTGGCAAACTTCTGCGCGTTGCCCATGATTTTCCCAAAGTCGACGTGAAACATGTGCCCACTGCTCTTCAGCATGATGTTGTCGTTGTGCCGATCGCAAATGCCCAGGATGAAGGTGGCAACGCACCAGCCGGCACAAGAATGCAGGAAGTTCATCACAGCCTGAGGGCACAGCAACGGCACAGCAACGGCACGTCAAGTCTCCTTTCTGTCAGCACCTTATAACTTCACGTCCTTCATTGACCGGTTCTCAAGAGAATTTCTTACTGTCCGATTTTTATAGCAGGTTATATTGAGAGCTCACTAATGTAGTTCAACACTGAACACTATGTTCATTCATCACTAATTACCCTACTTTCATCCTGTATCAATAGGATGTTGTACATGTACAGTCAGAGAATCCATTAAAAGTGAATGCACCTCCTCGTAGTCCTCCTCCGTCTTGTTTAGTGTGTGGAACCACTTTTCCAGCGTGTCCTCCCTGAGGGCCCCTCTTAGGCCCCACTCCTGCTGGATCTGTGCCAGGGTGACGGCCTCCGGCACCACCTCCACCAGCCCTGGTGCATGCAGGCGCACACACACAGATGATGATGACGGTGATATACACAGTCCAGAGCCAATGGGTCTCTGCCTGAACCAGAACTTTAGGCCATACTGGCAAAAAGATTCCATGTGCACTGCTGAATGTTCTCAACAACAAAAGTTGCCATTCCACATGACAGACAACAGGAGATAAACACCACATTGAGGTATTAAGCACAACTCCAATCATAAATATCCCCTGGACTGAGACATGGGGAACATCCACCTGAATTAAAAATTTAGCAATTGAATTACATTGCATGGTTTAATTTGGATCCATTTGTCCAGTTGGCAAGAGAGATTTATGTGGTGATGTATATGGTGACGGTCTATGGTAGCTGGTTAGAAGAGAAGAACTGCCACTGACCCTGGTCCTTCCCAGTAGAGAGGCACCTGTATGTGACCATGCGCATGTCCAGTCCTTCCTGCAACCACTCCCTGTTCATCACACGCACAGTCTGCAGGACCAGCATGTCCTGGCGTAGGTCATCACCTGTCTGAGGAGACACGCAAACCCCACATACAACTCAAAGCCATACCAAGCCAGCCGTCTACTTCTCATCCCCCCCCCCCGAGCCAAAGAGCGGTGATGGTACCTTACAGATGATGCTCAGTTGTTTTCCAGGAGCACCGGCGGTGAAGAAGGAAACTTTCAGAGGGGCAGCGTTGGAGTTATAAAACATACAGGCCTAAAACAGAGTAATGATGAGCCTTATGGACACAGAAGGAACCAGTTACTCAGCAAGCCTCTGAGGGAGAGATAAACCTCCAGAGAAAGACAGAAAAGGACGATGAGATCTTACATCCCCATCCACTCCCGTCACAAGCACTGAAGGGTCTATTGGCGAGCGACAGGCCGCCCCTCCCTTAAAGAAGCCATCGATTGTTCCCTTTCCTTCCTTTAGGACTTCCTGCAGAGATCAAGAAGCAGGCATGATTCTGGCTGCATTAACATCAAACTGTTGTAATAAACAAACACTGTTGCTACAGCAACACTGATAACCGTCACCTCCCAGCTGACAGACCACTGCGTGTATGACGTGAACACGGACCTTTCTCCTGCCTTTGTCCACCATGCGAATCTTCTCCGCCACATGGGTCAAGACCTTGACCAGCTGACTTTCAGCCTCCAGCTCCTGCTTCATCCGGCGTCCGCAGCAGTGCTTCAGAGCAGCCTGAAGCTTCTTATACCAGCTCCTGTAGTAGATATTCTCCATAGCGTCCTCGAGCAGCCTGGACAGAGACATCACCAACGTCCCCTTCACTTAACTGCATTGCTATTTTAAAAACATTTTTCTTTAATCGTCAACCGGTTTTGGCTGTCGGGTTCATTCATCGAGGCTTTGACACCACCTCAAAATTCTGTCTCTGAAGGACTCCCGAGCGGCTACGTCAGTAAAGAGTGCAGCCATAATTAGCCGAGCAGTAGCACGTGACCGGCCGAGCACCACACGGTGGTGTGGTTTAAAATCAGCCGTTTCCCCCAGTCGCTAAGAAGCATCTTCTCCTGCCTTTGTGGGCGTAGCCCGTAGGCTTGCAGTACCGATGAGAGGGACAATGGGGGGATGCACTTGTTCTGTTCAAACCGTTTTGAGAAGTAATTTAACAAGTTAAGCTTAAAAACCCACAAAGAAAATCTAAAACATATCAGACCCTTGGAAAACTTTATAGTGCTGTTCATATTTTTACTGTATTTTATCATTTTAAATTTTAGTCAAGATTTTTACTTTTTTCAGGATTTCCATGACCGTTTGAACCCTGTGCATCTGATCTACGGGAACAGCAGGCACAGTATCACGCCATCCCACCTGACCCACTCCAGCCAGTACTCACCAGAACAACTTCTGTGCCACACGAAGACTCTGCAGGGACCGGGTCAGCAGGAGCATCACCAAGGGTCCGTCCAGCTCCCATTCCAACTTTAGTGCCTTCCCAGGGCAGGTAGGGAAAGAGTGAGGGGAAATTATAGGCACCTCCTTTTATAAGTTATTCACCCCCCTTTGGGCGCATTTCCAACAATGTAGCACATTACATTACAGGCACCAGTCACCTGGACTAGCTGAGGTAGGTATTCCTCCAACTCCCCTTCCGAGAACTGTTCCACATGCTGGATTGCAACTCTACGGACGTTCTGGTCCGGGAAACTAGGAATACAACCGTGGAACAATAACGCGATACTGCAAACACAGGAGAGTCTCCATGAACTCAGGATATGAAAGATAAGTATTCATTTAAAAGGTGACATCCTACCAGTTGCTGAGAAGGAAAAGGATCTCCTCAGGCTTCTTCAGAGGCCAGTGTTCCAGTAAGGTGTAGATCTCCTGCAGGTCCTCGGGTCTCCACTGGGGGGCACAGCCGAGGACAAAGTGAAGAGAGGTGTTGTCTGCGCTGCAGGAATGCCTTTTGCTCCAAATGAAGGCTTTTTCGTTCTCCGTCAAGCTGGGTGTGACCATGTGGGGACATACTGAGGTCAGGCTTTTACCAACAACCAATCAAAGAGATTTGATTCGTCTGACGGACGGCACTCACAGAAGCAGGCTGTACTTCTGGGACACAGCCAACATTTTCCTGCGCAATTCGTCACAAGGATACGCGACAAAGATGGAGCCGGGAAGGGCGTTTGGTCTTTCAAACTTCCAGCTGTGTTCACTAGGGAATTCCACCTGAGAGAGAAGAAATCCAGAAACGCTTCCTTCACATTCATGTACAGATTCAAATGACAGGAAATGGTGACTTAGTCTAGGGTCAAGGTAAAGGCTGCTGAAAGGAGAAATTTAACTACCACTTATTTATATTTATTAAAGCATTAATACGATAACTTTTTCCCATTCATACACACTTTGGCATGAGGCATAAAATAAAAGTCGGTTCTGATCGTCTACTAAAAACGTGCGACTGCCGATTCCCACCAGAAGGAGGCCGCAACTACAGTCGCTGACCTGTAGAATGACCCCTGTTGGTTGTCCATGACTGTCCGTCACTGCTGGCGTCAGGGGTTCAGTCGATTCCGCCAGTTCGGACATACTGAGCAAAACGGTGCCACTGACCAGCGTCCTGAGGAAGACAGGAAGTGTCCTGTAGTCAACAGCACAAGAGCTGCTAAACAGGGCAGTATAAAGGATGGGGCGAGCCTGACCTAATGGTTATGCCTAGATTATAATGCCTAGAGTTTGTGTAAGTTAAGCATGTTTATTGATGTTCATTAATCTTTATACCTGCTCTCAGTAATTGTCCCTAGGGCAAGATAGCTCAGTTTTCAATTGCACTTTAACCCCTAAAACTACAGCAGTTTTTGTGCGTCGCTCTGGATAAGAGTGTCTGCTAAACGGCAAAACTGTAAACGCATTGTGAGAAGTGGCAGACGGATCAGTGCAGAAGCGTTTCTTTCAGGTCTCCCAGTGGCAGATGATTAAGGGCTGATGTTTTATTTCCCACAGGCCCGCTGAGCCTTTCAGGCCAGCATGATGAAATTTTAAAAAACCTGAGCTGACCCAGTCTCCTTCTTGTGACAGAGCTAGCGTACTTGTTGCTGTAAAGAGACAGGGCAGCCCATCGTAGCACCTCCATCTTCTTCCCCTGCTTACAGCCCAGGAGGCGGAACGTCAGCATGGTTTCGTAGGGTAGCGCCTTGATAGGAATTGGGAAAACCATCCTGAAACACAGGAAGGTGAAAGGGTGAAAAAACAAACAGAGAGAAAGCATGCTGAAATCTAATGAGATTTGATCAATTTACAGCATTGATGTGGTCTTCAATAGGCATTTCACAGAAGCTAACAGAAAATGTTTGCATTACTAAATCTTACAATCTGTTGCACTGAATCTTGTTGTCCAGCGCTAAGGCGGTACTGATGTTCTCTGAGAGCCCTACGTCGCACAGCCTCTTCCCACCATACGTCAGTGTACAAGAGATGCAGAAGTAATCGTGACTGAGAATAACAAAAGGGGGTTTAAGGTGTTTAATAACCAAATCACACTTTTTGCAACAAAGACGTGAATGTGGTTTCTAAACTTCTGAAGCGACAACCAATATAAAGTCTTAAAGTAGTCATCCTGTGTTCGTTACAAACCTGAGCAGCCAGACAGACTGCAGCTGGTACAGGGCTGCCAGGTTCATCTGGAGGATATCCGAGCTGTTGGCCACATCAGCAGCCGGGGGGCTCTGCACTATGTTCTCTCCTCTGAAGTCAGAGTTGAAGTTGCTGAAGAAGATGAACAGGAGCTTCTCCAGGGCCTGGTGGAGCATCACCGCAGCTGTGGTCCCACAAAAGAACAGAGTGGCTTTTCTGTGTGCAGCAAAACCTAATGCAAATGCAAATGCAAATGCAACACTCCCCATGCCACTGTTTAATGAAGTCTTCAGCCCCAGACACCAGATACTGTGTCATCACCCAAACATTCAGAGAATGTGGACGGGCATGGATTCTGCCAGTGGCGTCATGCTGTAATAGGTTCTGTGCATGCTTATGTGAACACAAACATAGAGAAGAAAGGAATTACCTGTCTCACATTCACACATCTCTGAATCGCTCTGTAAACATAAAGAATAAAACTTACAATTGTTGGGCAGTATGCCGAGAACAAAACCACTGAAGGGAACACTTATTTTTCTTTTCGGTTCAAACAGACAGAAGCTGAGATTACCAGCATTGTTGGCTTGATCCTTTTGAGGTTGCCAATGGCGTCTTCCACTTCAGCGATCGACACGTCGCACAGCAAACAGCAGATGGTCCGAACTTCGCCCTCTATCTGACTCACATTGCTCCCACACTGAAGAGTGGAGATAAAGTGGAAAATTTCATCGCAGGTACGCTGAAGACAGCCCATATGACGAGTTGTCATTTTAACCTGGACAGCTGAACGTGGAGCATTAGATATACACCGTTGGCCAGTTTGAGTTCAATGGGCAAATGGGACGCTGAGGCCCTCCACACCAACCTTACTCAGCATAAGCTGGTTCACTTCCCTGCTGTAGCGGCTCAGCCGGTCTTCAAGACATGTCCTGGACGGACAGAGTGGGAAAACTGCATTTCCACCAGACTCACAAAAACTAATGGAGCAGGAACTTTCCAACTCCCGTTTTGTCTGATTGACCATCAAAGTCAACTCCAGAGTAAAACTGTTTGGTTGATAGTGTTTGTGCGTTTTAACTCTGAAAGGAAACATACTGGTCTGGTGAGAATGCCAAGGGGAAACAGTGACACGTTTGCCTGTGCTGTAAACAACCGTAGGTGACATATTTTTACCTTGATTTATTGAACACATAAGCTGAACCCAGCAGGTGATTCACATGAAAGGGGAGGGCATCATCTTCAGCCTTGAAAATAAGTATAACAGTTATTTAACTGAAAACAACATTTACTGTAAAACAGTCATGTTCATCCTCCATCGTCTCCAGCTACCACAGAGTGACGGAGGAAGAGACGAAAGTCTCAAACTGGGCGGAGCATTTTACACAATCTCAGAGGTGATAAAACTCCATGGCAACAATCTGGTTAAATGTTATCTAAGAAACAGGGGAAACTAATTGCAATACTTGCATCACAATTCCATGTAAAAAGGACCTTCACAAGACCCAAACTCACATCTCGGGCCAGAAAGTCCTCCAGAGCGCTCTGATGTAGGAGTGTGAGAGGAACTTGCATTTTTAACCTTTGATAGGACTGGATGCTCTCATGCATGCCAAAAACCACGTCACTGAAGATCAAAAACAAAAGACACTGAGAAATCATCACTGAAGACCCCAGACAGAAAACACTGACCAATCATCACTAAAGACCCCAGACAGAAAACACTGACCAATCATCACTAAAGACCCCAGACAGAAGACTCGAGAGCTGTTGTGTCTCTAAATTTATCGTTCACCCTTGCCTCTAAATAATTTGATTGAAATCATTGTTTAGCTCAGAAAACATTTCTCAGTGTGTAAAAAAAATGTGAGTTAGTTTAAAAACTTGGTCTCTATGGCTATCAAGGACCATAGTTAGCCATCCCCTAACATCAGAACTAAAAACACCGTAACTTAAAAAATATGAGTTGCACAACATAACCTTTAATCTAATGGTAATCCAACTAGTTAGAACTTTATTATCTAAAAAAAAAAAAAATCCCAGAAAAAACTAGTTAGACTAGGAAGAGTAGTACTTCTTACTTTCTCAGGAACTCTTGTGAATCGCAAAGCTTCAGGAGGTACTGACTGCTGGCACTGGGGCAGACTTCCAGTAGGCAGAAGATTGCCTCGATCAGGTTCTCCACAGTCCTGTTTACTGTGTTTGAAACGTAACAGACACAGACGTAAACCTGGATCAACGTAACAGATTCTGAATCAAACTCGAACCTACCCATTGTTGTTGTTTGTTTTACAAGGAGAGCATTTAGCCCAGTTTTAAAATACGTGGGTTTCATGGCACAGATTAAAAATAAAAATAAAAATGTTTTAATTCTAAATACTCATTATTCATAACAGAGGCCCAGGACACTGATCTAATGACATATTCAAGTGTAATGTAATATCATATAACGTGAATGCAAGATATAAGATACCATTATGTTAAATATTCGATGTGTTAGTATTTTATTGTAACTTATAATTTAGTTTAGTCCGGCTTTAAACACAAGGCCTTTAAAATGTCTTTGAAAGTCTGTGAATCTGAATTAACAAGTCTCGCCTTTTCATCATAATCTCACTGTGGCTCTGTCTGGCTACAGATTAGGGGGGGGGAAGACGGTAGGTGGTGTCAGGGCAGTCGATGACTGATCTCACAGCGTACCTGGGGTTGTAAAAGAGGTCTGATGTAGCAGCCATGGGGTCGACACACTAACGGTCACCTGGGCGTTCTGCAGCAGTGAGACATGGAGAGGGGACACAGGGCCCCACACCACCCCTAAATTGGACCCCCTCTCATGGTGGGGGTACCGAGACATTAATCTGAGGCGCAGATGGAAACAAAGATTCACTTATTCAAATTTAGACCGTCTGTTACTCCAACACCTCATCCAAACGTGTCAGTCTTTTTGGATAAAAGAGCCTGATAAGAAACTCAATTGTAGATTTTAAATCTCAGCACAATCAAACTGCAGTCGAAACACGAAAGGTGTGTCTTCATTTCAGTTTATTCATTTCTGATAAACTACTTTTACCAGACAGAAGAAAAATAAATAAATCTTAGTTTGCTACCACTCAATCACTTGTTTCTTGCATGCATAAAAATCTTAGGTTAGATGTTCATTTGTGTTTGGTTTGGTAATGCAGGATTTGATTTGGTCACCACTCGTAGAGTAAAAAAGAAGCAGTAACATAGCCTGTTATTCCCGTACGTAGCAGGTAAAACCTGGCCCTTACTTTGTTACCGATCGGCAAAAGGCATCAGATCTCCTGTTACTGCCTTGTGGAGTGTCAATCAATTCCAACTCCCAGGTGTTCTGAACAGGGCAAAAAAATATATAGAAGCGACATCATTCAAACCTTGATATTAGATATATCTATAAACAGTTTTTCTATTAGATATACCGTGCACATTTATTACCGTTAGGTAGAGCATGCACGTTTATTACCGTTAGGTAGAGCATGCACGTTTATTACCGTTAGGTAGAGCATGCACGTTTATTACCGTTAGGTAGAGCATGCACATTATGCACGTTTATTACCGTTAGGTAGAGCATGCACATTTATTACCGTTAGGTAGAGCATGCACATTTATTTCCCCATCCCAAGGCGTGCCTCTGTACGGTATTTCCAAGGGATGATTCCGATCATGGTACTTACGTTCACTACTGTGTTGGATCGGTTAGTTCTCTTAGTGTGAAAGGAGAATCGCTTTGGAAAGCTGTCATGCTGAACACTGGTGAGCCGTATCCGGGGTGGTAAGGGAGGGGGTACCCTGGCAGCCTGACCCGCGACAGATGCTCGGTTTGTGGTGAGATTTTCAGGAACATCCTTTGATTCCGTTGGATTGATACCAGTAGTGCTGACATGGGGAATGCGGGGTGGAGGGGCAGGAGGCTGGGGGCGGAGTTGGGGCGCCCCCTGGGGTTTGTCCTGAGGCTTGGGTAGGGGCATGGAGTTGTACAAGTCTACATCATCACCCAGAAAAACAGAGATGTCAGAAGAGCTAAATCCGTCCATCAGGGGCACCAGAGAGTCACAATCTCCTCTTTTGATAAGCCAATGAGCTCCCTTGGAAGGATCCATAACTGTCTAAAACAGGAATGTGACTGCAAGTCCATTTAGGCCACACTGCTGAGCCAATGAAAACAGCCCTCTGACAGCTCTGAAAAATGCCTATTGGGAGGGAGGAGGGGGGGGGGGGGAATGACATTACATTTAGTCAAAAGTCAAATTACTAATATAATGTGTAAATATGAACTTAGGATACAGTAAATAATCGTTTGTCCTCATAAAGCACATCGTTTTATATATTATTTTGTCAGTTTCAGTGGTTGAGCTAAGAAAATAAATAAAACAGAAAAATCTAAGTAATGCAGTAATCCCAACAAAATCATACATTGATGAAGACCAAATGCGACGACACCCTTTTATCTAAAGAAAAACTGACATCCCTGAGAAGTTATTACTATCAGTAGCTGCTCAGTTTTATGAACCTATAACCGTACCACTGTGTGTAATGATTAACTGTTTTGTTTTTTCCAGTAATGGGTAACTAGCTGGGTGCACCACCCTAACTGACAATGCAGTTTGAATTTAAACCCATGCACGTTTACCTCAAAGTTATATATAAACTTTAATTTGAGTTTATCAACTACAGTCTATTACTGACAATACTGATCTATGAATATGTTGAGTAAATTGAACTTATTTAAGTAATAATGCAGACAGAATGTCACTTCTTCAGTAGTTAAACAAACCACAAACAAAAGCAAGATAACATAAATGTAAACTGCATTAATACAAAAAGATAGTATTCGTTTTCACACAAGAAAGTGTCACTCCACATTCCCATTCATCTATAACAAAACAATGTACACATGTACATAAAAACACATTTCGGATCAGAGTCGGAATCTTGTAAAAAATGTAAACAGTCTTTAGATTCTGTATCCAATACCAATGTAAATGAACTTGTATAGAAGCTATACATCTATGAAGGTTACTTTTAAAAACTTACCTTAGCCACAATCATTCTTCCAGCGGCAGCGGCGGAATTGTGAGGTTAGGGTGCGCTATAAAAAGTCAAACTAGCTTTCCCAACCAGTACACCTGCCTCATTCCGCTGTTTATCACAACACTGTACTGTGACATTACACACTGGACCCATCAGGTCATTAATGCTAAAAAATACGCCCCGTCTTTAAAAAAAAAAAAAAAAATATTCCTGAATTATGCATACACGAGAGGTCCAGCAACCCACCCTACAGGGTTAAAAATAGAGTTTGTGGCAAATACGTCAGATTTCACAGGTTTAATTTCACTACTATTTGTGTAAGGAACCGCCCTCCTCTCTCGTGGCCACGGAGCACCCTCTCTTTTTGTTTATAGCGGACGAAACTCGTGCTGACGAAACATGAACGGGAATTGGATTGGAACGATTGGATTGCTTCCTTCTTGCATTTCATTTTTAAAACCAGCTTGACTGAGCCACCAGTAAACGTGACGCGCTCGCTGAACGGCGTTTAGACACCTCCCATCACCATGCCGAAAACTCACCTGTACAAGGTTCACGAGAGGTTCGGCGCCGATTGGAACAGAAGCGCGTCTCTCTTGACGCCGCTGCCAGCCGAAGGGAAAAGTTAGTTAGCAAAGAGCAGACAGTCCTACAGATTACACCCACCACAGGCCGGTCACAAAATGACACGATCTGGAATCGAACATAAACAAGGAGGTCGTAATGATTACATGATTGTAAATGTGTGTGTGTGTGTTCTTTTAATCATGCGAATTCCATGGTCCGTGCGTGATAAACTGCAATGATGTAAGGACGGTTATCCCCACCGACCTGTGAACCAATTAACCCCAATAAAAGTCAGTTCATGCATCGGTATTCAAACATAACGTCTCCAGCGCGTTTGAGCGGAACAAGGTCCTCTGAAATATGCAATTTCATTTCGTTTTAATTTATTTATATAAATATACAATCTTCATTTCGTTTGATTAACAGTAAACTTACAACCAAATACCGTTCACTTGATGCCAATGTTATTTCCTACAATAAAAAAAAAAAAAATCTAGTAACACCACCGCCGGTGACGTCATACCCTTCACCGGCGAGATCAGAAAATCTCGGTTTCAGGTTGCTGTTGGGGTTTCTACTGGATATGGTAATAGTTCTTAAAATATTTGTATGAACATGGCGTCTTTGAATTTTACCAGGGTAGCACAATTAGGACAGGCTCCTGAGCGTGGTTTAGAGGTCTGGTTCCAAATCGCGCAAAATTCAGCAGAGCACTTCCGAGTCATCACCTGGTTGAGAATCTGCCCCAAAGTGTCCAATACATTCACAACCGTGCCATCTTACAGTACAAAGGGTTCTTATAAACAGTCATTTGAATGTATTTATTCTTCTGATTTCAGTTACAAAGCAAGTCCATAATAAAATCTATCATGTTAAAAAAAAATATCTTGTATTAAAAACAGCAAAGGAGTTATGATGAAACATTGCAGCAAAATTTGGCAAAACGTCATCAATCTACAACCGAAATACAGCCAATACCCTGCGAGCGAAGCAGCATTATTATACTGAGGGTATTTGGTCCACTACAAAGGGAACGCAAACCCCACGAGCCTCTTTTTTTTTACACACCTGGGGCAGCAAGGCTGACAGATTCACATACATTTGGAAGTCCCCCTTGGACCTGAGCTGAGATGGGGGTCCATGGCTTACCAAAAGAGCAGATTGTGACTCACTGGTACTCCTGATGAATGGACTGGGCTCTCGATGGACTGAGAAACAGGGTGATTGACAGGAGGGTGGACACAAGGGGAAGAGGGTAGGCTGTGGGCTCTCGATGGACTGAGAAACAGGGTGATTGACAGGAGGGTGGACACAAGGGGAAGAGGGTAGGCTGTGGGCGTGATCGATGGACTGAGAAACAGGGTGATTGACAGGAGGGTGGACACAAGGGGAAGAGGGTAGGCGCACGGCTGTGGGCGTGATCGATGAGCTGAATACTGGATGACAGCGCGGCGTTGGTCAAAGTGAGCGTGGGGTAGGCGCACGGCTGTGGGCGTGACCGTGGGGTAGGCGCACGGCTGTGGGCGTGATCGTGGGGTAGGCGCACGGCTGTGGGCGTGATCGTGGGGTAGGAGGGCCTGGGTACTCATTGCATCAGCTGCACAAAGGAGGCAGGGAAAAGACCGTAGTGACCACGGCAGTGACCCCTCCACCAGGCCTCGTCAACAATCTCAATGTTCGTGATGATGTCATCTGGGTCGAATGAGAGCTCGTCCTCCCCATCTGCGTTTTGAGAGATTAAACAAACACATACCAGATAACTGGAATTATCCACAGAGTATTTATTTATTTATTCATTTATTTACAGGCATGCAAAATCCCTAAACGGCAGCACAGTCAACTACAGCCTTCCAATGGTTCCCCTAGTGTGGAGATCGTAACTTTTGAACCCATTTTTGAGACCCAGCAAAATACAAAGAGAAAATGTAGTAGATTGGCAGATGGAGTAAAGTTCAAGCCTTTCATCTAGGCAGTCGGTGGATGCCATAGACCGAAGCAGAGATGTTACAGAGCAGATAGAGGGCACCTACCCCCTTGATAGTCATAGATGGCTACAGCAGACTGGCCCGTACTGAGATCATCATAGTCATCGTCTGTGAAGAAGAATCCCACTGGTCATTACATTTGCATTTGCTAAATTTGTCTGACAGGAGTATTTGTGTAACAGAGGAAACACGCTGGGATTCCATCAATGTTTGGAATCTTGATTTGATTTTTTTTTTTAGGTGAGAAAAATTCCTGACACCGCTTTAGCAGAAATGCCGGTTTGGCAGCTGCGTCCTGATTCCTGCGTGTGACGGTAATGTCTGAAACCTAGGTGTTTTCCCAGGTTAATACACAAAGTAGTTTTCCCGTACGTCTCTTTCCTAATCAATCTGCTATGATCTTAAAAGACAGCAGAAAGAAAACACCGCCCGGCCTGTGTTGATGTCCCCATAGTGTCACCCCCTGACCTGAAGGAGGAACATCTCCGACATCCTGGTACCCTTCGTCTTGCCCCGGACCGGATCCGCTCATAGCCTGATAGAGGTGAGCGTTGTCCTCCAGTTGATCGGCGGACCGTGGGGGGAGGGAGGGAGGCTCTTCCTCCTCCTGGCAGAAGAAGGGGCAGTTAGCTTAAGACACAATACTGCTGTGTTCTGGAGTTAACACCTAATGCCTGTTGGATAAACATCTTACTGGCTGACTATGGTGGACGCACAGTCACTGATTAGATAAAGAAGTGGGACTGGTCCGTTGGCATAAAGCCCTAGTTTAAAAGGACATTTGATCAGTTAATAAGAAGGACTCGAGGTCCATCCCTAGCAACCAGCAGACCCCCAATTCTACAGGAGTTTTTCTATACTTGCTATTAAATCAGCGGCTAATAGCATCATCAGCAAACATAAAGCTTATATATACACACACAAATACTTTCACATCTTTTAGTTTCAGAATTCATATCTACGGCGTTTATGTTTCGCCAAACATAAAGCTTATATATACACACACAAATACTTTCACATCTTTTAGTTTCAGAATTCATATCTACGGCGTTTATGTTTCGCCAAACATAAAGCTTATATATACACACACAAATACTTTCACATATTTTAGTTTCAGAATTCATATCTACGGCGTTTATGTTTCGCCAAACATGAAATGTTCCCCCTCCGGCCCCCTTCTCCTTCAGCACCTGGGCTGCGGGCTCCGGTTCAGGTTCCGGTTCTGGCTCCAGCTCTTCTCTGGGGGGTTCCGGTAAAGGCCGGGACATCTCGGTAGCCCCTTTACCAGGCGGAAGAGGGGGTGGCGCATTCTCCACCCCGCTGCTCAGCTCCTTAGAAAAAGAAAGGAGCCGTCACTACCAGAACAGGCATGCAGTGTCTCAGAGCGGATTCTCCATCTCCATTCGGCCCTCTGAGTTACTCCCGCGTGGCACACTTCTGCTTCAAGCCTACTCCCCTGTGGCACCCTTCTGCTT
>JAOYSI010003400.1:0-13737 GCA_025775065.1 Hiodon alosoides
CCCACGTTAGCATGTAAAGAGGGTTCACAGAAAAGAAGGAGACACTGGATAAATGATGGTTTACTTGAAACTGGTGAGAAACAAATAAATAAATTACTCTTTAGCTCCATTACTCTTTAGCTCTAAATGGTCACTGCGAGACTGTTGCATCGTTGACGTGTGTGTGTAGGAAGAAAGGCAAATGAGCCCTGAAGCAATATTCCGGGGTTGCTAAAATGCATTTAAAATAATCGCCTTAATATCGCAATAATAAACATAGCGGGCTGCACAGGTTCTGGGGAGGTAAGGTCAAAATCGCTGAGTTAGTTGTTTTTTAGGTAGGACATTACCCCAGGGCGATGCCTTTTGACCTTCGCAGCCGTGTGCATATTGTGTTATCGGCTTTGACTTCTCGAGATATGACCATGAAACTGCCCGTGGGATTTTAATGTCTGGGAGTTTAGTCCATTTGAACGGATGTCATTTAATCTGAATCCAAACAGAAGGATAAGGAAAATAAAAATATTTTTCCCTGGTTGTATGCTTTTAAATATAAACAATGTTAGAAGCCTTAAAGGGGTAAAATTAATTTCAGAGCAATAAATAAGTAAATAAATTATCCAGCACACCAGCTAGCAGTAACCACGGCTTAATCTAAATAGCCAGAGTGACAAGACAATTTGATTAGGTGATAAAAATGCTCTCAGTAAGAAACTACGTCGCTATGGCGACATAGTGGCCCTGGTGCCGTAGCAATCACATGGCCTACTGCATGGATATCAGATTAAGTCAATCAGATGTGCTGAATCGCGCTGTGCTGAGAGAAAATCTGGAACACATTACAGACTGTTTCAATAACGGCGCTGACATCAGCAAATGTTTCTGAGCAACTTCCTTCCTACCCCGGGCCGCTCTTTTATAAACCACAATCCCTTCTGCTTACTTCAGTGGAGACTACGATGCATACCTGAAATGACTGAGTTTCACTTCAGGCAATGAAAATGACAGGCAGGTAATTTCGTGTTTTACGTCAGCGCTTGAGTCGCGTGGGTCACGAGAGCGCTCGTTCGCGGCGTCACACCGCTGCACCCCAGTGCGTTCGCAAAATGGGTCCCCAAGTGTCGTCACCCCTTCTCCATGCTTTCGTCCAACTCCCCGGCAAAGCCCCTGAGCTTATCTACCCCACGTAGCAAGCTTTCAAAGGTTGAGTAAATCAGACACACGCTCACTGCTATTTCCCAACACAGTTGACTATAGTTCCTGTTTGAGTGTTCAAGGCCCAAGCCCGTGGTCTATAGCCAGTTCTTTTATGTAGCGCTTGGTAATTCAGTAGATGGCACTTTGGCATTATAATTTAGTTCAATGCAGCGTACCATTTGCAAGTTTTATTTTTTATTTTTTTACACTTGAATATTTATGTTAACTTGCCTGCGTTTGCATAAATTTAGAGAGGACGGTGTTTCACCGGGCAAAAAAAGCTGAGCGCTTTCGTTTTGGCTTTTTATTTTTTACTGTAATTGTGCGTGTATATTGATGAATAGGAGACGGCTATAATTGTAATGGTTGTTCGGAAATCGTCTTGGATTAATCTGCTCCTGGTTATGTTTTAATGCTTAGACGTGGATTCACAACATTCTTTAAACACATTGTGCTGACAGCCTTTTTACGAGTGATGTTACAGGGCAGTTACAGGAACCTGTGGTTGTGTCCCCCTAGGAGTAGCTGAAGAGCTCTGACGACCGGAGGGGTGGAGGGTGGATGTGGCGTGACAGACTGCACTGGCCAACCTTGGTTCCTGCGTCCGTCTGCTTTTTATAACGAAACCAGACTGAGAACTCGGGAACGCCTCGTAGGATCTCAACAATCGATGATTCCCCGACCAATGTGTCTTCATTTTTGTTTGTTTGGTGATGATGTTTGTCAATTTTGGTTATTTAGTTGTTATAGCTGGATATTTAATTTTAAAGGGGTTTCATATTTTGCATATTTTATTATCGTTTAACTTCTTTGGCCAAGACCACAAGTCAGTATTTTTAGTAGTTTCCTTTCTTGTTTTTATTTTATTTTATTTTTAATTAACAGAGGCAAAAAGATAAGTTAAATATAAATATAATTGCATTCACTTTACTTAAAAATTGATGTGCAAATTTTATGAACTTCTAATTGCATAAAGTTTATTTTTTAAAAGTGGGCACAGATATAGAATACGTATTGCTTTAAAATGTTTACACGAACTCCACATTGTTAGCTGATCTGCATATTGTATCGCATGTCTGACGATAGGCTGACTATATTAGCTGTGTAATCTGCACAAAACTGTGTAACATTCCTTTAGAAAATAATAAAACTACAAAAAAGAAGCTTCTCACCGCCTAAAAAAACGTTTTAACCGATATTTAAAAAAAATTGTAAGTACCCGACGTTTCGCTTTTTTTTTTTTTTTTACTGTTCATTAATGTGTTCTGCTGTATTCTCTGTGCCTTGGTTTCCGTTCACACCTGATATAGATTTGCTTTCACTGTAGTTCCTTCTTCCTTCCATTTTCTTCACGTGAACAAAAAAGATAAAATAGTAACACTTATGAGATGCAATCTAACAAAGAGAAAAACGTGGTCTTTTGGTAAAGATTAAAATGCTTTAATTTAAATAAAGTTGAGTCACTAGACCTGCTAATTTTGTTGCTTCTTGATTACACAGAAAAATCTTCAAAGGCTTTTAACACTGATTAGTGTTGTTAATGCGTGAAGCTGAGACTGGTATGCTGAAAAACGTTGCAGTGCAATTAGACTAGTATTAATAATATTGCATGGGTGTTAACGTAGACTGCTGGATAATCTATAATTCTGTTCCTCTAAAAACCTAATGTTAAAAATCTTGAGCGCTCTCTGGTGCAAAAGACTTATTGTAAGATAATTGTAAGATCTTACAATGTACCTTAGATCTAACCTGATGTTACTTTAAACTATTTCTGTGCATACAGATCATTTATATTATGTGCAGGTGTATTACCCAGCAGTGTTCTGCTGCTAATGTCTGATCCTAACGTCCGCCAAGCAAGCCGCGCTCAAAGCGCGTAGATGCTTTCATCCTGAATACTACGCGTCTAAAAGTAATCCGCCAAAACGCGTTCGGTCATGCACACACATGCAATGAAGGCGTTTTCACTGGGAGCTTCAAAACGGAGCACATTGCAGAGGGGGGGGAAAAAATACCATTTGATATGAGCAAAGCGTGACTACAATATAACCATGGTGAAACTATCTATATTCTGTGCTGCACTTAAGTATTCACCCTCTTCCAATTATGTCCTGTTCTGCTGAGTTAGAAATGGTATATGCACTCTTCATTTAATACTATCTTCCAAACTGAACATTTTCATATGTTCAGGACATACTGTAATGGGTTTGGAAGCTTCTGTTCTGGTGTCAGTTCGGTGGTCAGCATAACCATTGCCAAAATGTTGTAATTGCAGGTAAGTTCCACATGAGGGAACCACAGGGTCTTGTATCTCTCAGGCTGGATACAGGTGATTTTCCCCTCCTAAGAAGTATGTGGTCATGTTGTATGGGCAGATGTTAAATTAATTAATTATTTAAATTAAATTAATTAAACTACTGCTTCCCCCAGTGAGGTGTCCAGAAGAGTTTGAGGAATTAAAATCCACATAAATCGCTTAGCTTTTCATTTCTAAATTATTAGAAACCATTTTGAGGCTCGCTGCTCATAGGCCCTCATCTTAGGCAACCCGATCTAAGGTGTCGATGTCGCCCAGATATCGCCCGGGAGTGGTGTCATGTGGCCTTCAGGGGCCTTCACAGAAACGGTGCCGCTGATCCTATAAAAAGGACCACCAACTTGATTGTGAAAATTCACTCTTGTGTTGTGGGCTGCAGTGGCTGAGCAAAGCATATCAATCAAAAAGAAGGTAAAATGGACCTTCTGTAATGGTCAATGGATTGAATGATATAAATTTTAGTCGTTCAAGCAGTGAAGGAGACGGCAAGAAGTTAAGTGTGTGGGTTGGACATAAAAGGCAGTGCTAAATGGCCTGAAGTTCAACAAAGGCCATGAATAAAGCCAGCCTGAAGCTACCCCATAAGCCCAGGACGTATGGCGGAGACATTGGCCAGCTAACGGCGGTAAGCAATAGACACAACTCCCCTCGGTGACAACGTAATGAGTACCAACGAAAGGGCAGCCTGCCGGCTCATAGTCATTATCATGTCTTGGATGTAGATGAGAACTGCCTTTAAAAAAAAAAAAAATTTCAATTCATCTTCATCTGCAGGATTTGGGGCTGCCAAAGACGGCCTAATAGAAGCACTGATTTCGAGAGACTTTATTAAGCTGAAGCTCATTCGGAAACTCTTCAAGCAATGAGGGGGTTTAATGAAGGGCATCTGCCTGGATCTTGAAAGGCGAACACGCCGGTTAGGGCAACGATCAACCTCTTTCAGCAGTGGTTGTGCTATTTTTTTTCCCCCAGCGAAGCATAACTGCTTGGAAAGTTAACTCCGGCCTAAAGCACTGTTATCGCTTGACAAGACTGGGGCAGACCTGTGAAATCATCCACCTTGCCACCCAAGCAGGGCTGGCCAAGATCAACATTCAGGACAGGACAGGACGAGGCAGAGCAACCCCAGGATTGAAGGGCTGCTGGAGGAGGAACGACACAGCATTCCCCGCACGGGCCAGCAACCCGGAAGCTGTAGAGGTCCCGTCTGAGAGGTCCATGAGCACTGAGATTTAGAGAATATTTAGGAAGTTGTGGTGCAGTTTCCTGAAAATGACCCGGACCGGGAGAGGAACTCCACACGAAGAGGGCCATTCTTGATGTTACTGATGGCACCTCCTGCTACCGTGAGATCCTTCAGGATCTCCAGGAAGAAGGGAATGGGACAATTAAGCATGGATTTCATCCGTTTGCAAGAAGGGCCTCGCTTTGGCCCATTTCCCTCTCAGTATGAACTGCGGTGTGGCCCCTCCAGTTTCTATTGCTTCTGCTCTGATGTGTCGGTGAGTACAACCCTCCAGTCAGCCGATCTGCGGTTTTATTTAACACTGTAATGTTTCATTCTCGTATCCATGGCAACCCGGTGTTCGCTTTTCCCTGTGTCAGCATGGGTTTCCACCCATCCACCCAACTGCAAAACTGGCCCTGTGCTGCATTGGATAAAGCAGATACATTAACTGAATGAATGAATGAATGGAATGAATTAAGGAGAGCTGGTATGACGCTCATAGGTCGAACGCAGGAAAGCAGGTTTAAAACACGGTCACTTCTGGTCATCCGTCATATCTGATCTGTTGCAGCAGATGCTTCACGGACAGGATAATGGACGGGATTCTGACTGCACACACCTGCTATGTGAGTGAGATACCGTTTAAAAACATGCTTTTCCCTTGTAATTAACTCTGTAGTGGCATAAGGGCCTTCCTTCCCGTAGAGCTCTTGCTTAGGAAATGAGTCCCGGTGAATTAATTATTTTATTTTTTTGCCACTTCACTCTTTTCAGTAAAAACTCTACTCCGTAAGTGGCCACTCCAGCAGCTTGGCCTGTGCATATATTGCAGAATTACAGAAGGTTATGGCAGATATACTCAGATGCTGTGGTAGATACTGAAGAGCCCTAATTCTGAGTCTGCTTTAAAACCTGTAAAGTAAAAAATAAACCTTGGCAGATCTATATATATATTATATATATGTGTGTGTGTGTGTAGATAGATAGATGTTCCCTGTCATTGCAAAGGCCATCTATTATCACTGAATCATATCTGTTTATACGGATCCTGTCAAGATGTACCATGATGTGTCCAGGGGCGTGTTTCTCTGTCGCTACGATGTGCCTTCAAACGCTGTGTGAGAGAGACTTTCCATATGGCCAAAATCAACTCTGTGTCTAAGGAAGGGGATAGAAAGTCAGATCTACGTCAGCTTTTACATGTAGTAATAGGAAGATTAAATAGACATCTTGCAGCTTAAAGTGCTTGTGAAAGTGTACTAGTGTCAACGTGTTCTATTTTTTTATTTTGGACATTTGTAACATCATTTAAATGCACCTATTTAGTCATATTTGAATTAGTTAGCACCCTGCAACCAAATTCAGGTGAAATGAGATGTGTCAGTTGTCCAGTTGAAATAGGCACGTTGCTTGACTAACCGACACAACTATATTTACTCAGGTTGGACTTGTTTATGTCTTTGATTGTGCTTGTGTAATGCAGAAACACAAAAACTGTAGGAAAAAAAGACTACCAAGAAGCTCCCCCTCTAACGGAGTTGCACATTTCCCGTCGAATTAAATTACATTTAACATTTTATTCATTTAGCAGACGCCCCGCGACAGTGTTACATAACCGGCACATCAGATAATCTGGTAATGAGAAAACTAAGTACGGAGTGTCTCGAGAGAAAATGTCCAGTGCCGTAGCATTCTGCCAAATACATCGTTATAAGTGCCTAGGACTAAAGACACATGTCGCCGCTACCGATTTCTTTGTAACCGGGGTACAGTTGTAACACAATAGTCACCTTTTAATATTGCATGTACAAAACACAGAGATTTATTTAAGGCCGATCTTTGATCCAGGCTGCAAAGTGGATGCATCCTGTAAAAGAAGTAGAATTATTTTAGAGAACGCCATCTGTATATTGGCATTGTGAAATCACATACCTCATAGAGTCCAACTAAACTGCGTGCATAACAGTCCTATCTGCATTGACCGTTCACTTGGATTTATGAAATGTTAGCTCTCAGCGAACACGTGACGGTGGTTGCAATGTGGCCCAGCAAGATTTCAATTGCCGCTTGTATTTACATTGTAAAATAGTAAGCCCACTAAATGCAAAAATTATGTAAATGTCGTTATACCTGCGGTTTCATACCTACCATTGATTAAATCACAAAATTAAGCAATAATCATACTTGCCTTGGAAACCAGTTGTGGCAAGGAATTCGTTATACGGCGAAAATGCTAAAATCTGAGAGAGCAAGCGCCGTGTGCAAGCAGGGTAGAGTAGGAAAATAAGATACCGTAGACCTGTGAAACTTTCCTCTGACCTCTTCACAAAGGTTGTTTTCGTTTGGGCAGGCTTTCAGTGTGCGTTAGCTTTAAATTTTATTAGCGTGGATCCTTATTATAATTTATTCAAAATGCTCGCCAGTAGCTAATAGTCATTTCATTTGGGTTGGATTTTTAAGCGAGGGTCATATTTTCCGCGCTGGAACCGACGCATGGGTCAATTTGATGAAAATGATTTTGTGCCAATCACTAGTTATGAATAACTAGTTAAAAGCGGATAAACGGGGTAAAAAATGTCTTCTTGTGATGGCATCCAAGCGTCAACTCCCAGTTGAGAACCGACGGTCTGTACTAAATAGGGCACGCGACCCTAGTTTCCTAGTGCTGTTTGCAGCCATGTCACAAGATGGCGCTAGGAGGACATTCGCGCAAATAGCATTAATCGACTGCTGCAGCGTTCCCACTAGAACTTCGTTTTCGTTTATCTTATTGGACACTTTTGTGGCGAGATGGCCTATTTACTATTTCACATTTAATCACATAATTGGTGTCAGCGCGGACACCGTTTCTTCCTTAGTAATTCATTGTAAAAACGTATAATCTAACTAAATTATATATAAATCAAACAGGCATACATGCTTTTTGAACCAATATTATGGCATATCAATCCATCAGAAATGTTTGTAAATGCCCCTTCAAAAGATAACAAAGGGCGTCTTTTTGATCTTTTTGTCAGATTAACTAGATCAAAATACCCCAGTATTTCCCAAACATTCTAACAGAAATCACCCTTGTCAACGACACTGAGGTGAATTACATTATCCCTGGCCCATACGCCTCATCGCATTATCAAAACTAACTGCATAACATTATTCGTGGGGTAAAATAAAAATTACCCAACTGATTACAACACTGGTCTTACGATATTCTGTTTTTCTTTTTCTTCAGCAAAATAAAAAAAACCCGTACAGACCTGGGAAGACCAACTGAGCAATTTCTGCTTCTCCCCTTTGACAAAGCGGCTTTCCCTTTTCATAGTCAACGTTAAACATTGTTGAATAAACGTTGTTAAAAGGGTGGAAAACCGAAAATGCATATCTGATGCCAAAAAAACACAACAAATAAAAAGTAGCAATTAAACTACATTTGTGCAAAATGGCAGCGCGATAATAACAGACTGACTAAATAATAAATAAATAAAAACTTTTACAAATAAATGAAATATAAGGATTTTGTAGAATGGATTTTCCTGAAATTGTCGTATTTAATTAAACAAATAAACACTATCCTTTTAGCGGACACTGGTTGGTAAATTGATCATGTTTAATGATGAGTCAAACTTAAATGAAGACTGTTTAACCTGGAACAGTGGGTTGGATGACAACTGAAATTCATGTGTTTTTAGCTCATTCTGAATTATGGGTAAATTCCCGTATAGTTTAATATTAATTTAATATATATATATACACACACGCACACACGCGCGCGCGTTGTTTTGTTTCGGAATGAAAGGTTTTAGGCTTCTGCTCTTTCACGGTCTCAAATTTCAGGTGCGCTCCTATAGGCTGATTCGGCGACGCTCAGCTCTGACTGGTAGCTACTCAGACTCAGAATAAGTAAACTGCGACAAAACAGCTGGGAACGCAGTGCGACTCTACAATTACGTTTAAACCACACACGGAGTGGGACTCCGGTAAATTACAAGAAGAAAAAAAAAACCGTTATGGATTACTTATGTCGGATTGAAAATTAAATAGCTCTCAATGTAAGTATATGAACTAAATGTACTTTGTTCTTAAGTTCTGAATTTCAGATAATCATCTATGTTTTTATATTATCATCTATTTACCAATACCTTATCTCTTCCTTAGGATAATCAATTGGATTGCGTTTGTGACATATTAAGGAAGCCAAATGGTAAGTTTTCTACTTTTATGTTTAATTTAGTCACACGAAATTGCATTCAATAAAAGCTCGTATAGACATTAAACCTTTAAATCCCGGGGATTTCTGCGTCAGAAAAAAAAAACATGCAGGGGTTATAGATTCCTTGATAATGGCTGTGAACTAACTGAAATACAACATGCAATTACCTAATTCTTGCTGTATTTTAAACTCAGAAGATCAGAATAGGATAGGATAGAAAAGTGAAACGCGCATCGTTTTCGACAGTAGAAGCACCATCGACTGAAAAGCGTCCAGAGATTTTCTCCACAGATGTAAACCTGTTGATTCACGCTTTTTTCCCGAACGACCGCAGCCTTGATATACATTAGGACACGTGTTGAAGCAAACGCGTCCAAAATATGCTTAAAACTAGAGACGTTCATCCGTTTCCCTGGAGTAACAATTGCGCGGACGACAAACGGAATTTGCCATAGCCAGCGCAAAGAACCCTAGTCAACGGACTACTGTTGTTTTCCTACAGTTGGCTAGATCTTTACAATGCATTGGCGTTTGTTTCCCGTGTGTTCATGGGTATGTTTAAAAATGTTTAAAAATCCCTATCAGCATGCTTTGGGGCCTTGCTTTCAGATGCTTCAACATTTGCATCTAGCTGAGATTTTGGAGGCACAAGTGTTTGGTCTCTTGACTAAAAGTCACCCTTGTTCTCAAGTTCCAGCTGTGATAGACAATGGGGGGGGGAGAGATGAAAGCAAACAAATGCAGATGTTGGGTCACATGAAAAGCTTGTCTCTTCAAATGCCTTAAGCCACGCCCATAATCACATTGCATTTGAGGCAATTAAATGACGGTGACTGTCCCAAACAGGATTATACCCTAACGGTGTACACTACTGTTGAACACAAAACTCATATTGAGGAACCCGAATGTTTTCCCCACAAAGCCTTTGCGAGCCCTCTCTTCTCTGAGCCAAAGGCAGCTTGTTGCCAAATGGTGAGATCTCCACAGCTGTGTTAACATCACTCATTTGTCACTTTTCTCTCAGCTAATAGATGTGGCTGAGATGTTGTCACACTCATCGTTGAATGCTGTGCAGACACATTGCTGAAAGTTACATTATCACGTACATGAAGAAATCATTTTATTACATCCTCAAATCAAATATTTACCTTTGTTACATTTAGCCAAGGATGATTCATTTGAAATTTAGTTGCTGAAAATTCCCTAAAATACTACTGCCGAGCTTCGGTGTCAGGTCATTTGACCCTAATGGTACAAGGGAAAATCTGCAAACGGGACACAGTGGTGATTTCTAGATGCGTAATACGTTGCCATTGTTATTATGATGATAGAACTTCCTCGCTCTGTTCCTACGACAACCATTGTCCTTTTGCAGTTTTGGAGTACAGTTATTTGCACCACGTGATGCGATATTGGGTGATTACCATGTATTTTAGCCAAATTTATAGATGAGCTGCTTAACTGAAATTAGCTTCTGTATTTGGTGGCTGGCAGCGTTTTTATGCGGTTTGAAAACCTAAAGCTGGATCATGTGTGATTCTTACCTGATTTAGCAACTTCAGAACCTCCATTGTTGAACGCAGGGCCAGGCAACCGGGCTTCCTGTATGTCAGAGTTAAAGGAAGTGACTTATCAAGCCCCTTTGGGGTTCAGCACTCCTGCTACTTTGTCCATGAGTCTTTTTTCTTAAAGAGGCAGAGACCGTTCCCTTCACATCCTGTTCTCAAACGTCTCCAGAAGTGTAAAGATCTCTGTGCTTTATGTGTCCAGAACGGCTGTGCTCAGAGCCCCCCTCCTTCGTCCCCCCATGGGCTGTCTGAGTTCTGGGCACGCAGGATGTTGTTTCTTCTTGAGGTGATAATTCTGTGGCGATTTGAACTGAGCGTACAGAAATAGAAGTGGCGTTGAGCAGAATGTAGTCAGAACCTCAGAAAGAGGTTCAGATAAACACGGTCCCTTCGCGGTCAAAGGGTTGCTGTTAGCGGGATCACGGGGCTGCTTCCTTGAAAAGTCGAAAGGTGCTGCTCCGACAGATACTGGAGAAAAAGCCAAGCAGTCTGCGTGCAGGCCGAAACTGGGTCTGTAGTGGGTCTGCACCACTAAACGCACAGGAAGAGGGAACTTAGAAAGAGGATCCTCTGTGTCATGGTTCTATTTTTGTTTAGTGGTCTGTTTTTATTGTCTAGCGTACTTGTATTTAAATGTGTTCAGGCCTTTAAAATGCCTCTGTGCGTCTGAATATCAGCATCAAGTCCCATGATGTGTAGAGAGTTCCTGTGTTTGGCTGCACGGGCCTGACTGAACTCACCTTCCTCTTCCTGTAGCTGTGCTTACGAGACTCTGGTGACCTCCGGGACCAGATGCGGAGCATGATGAGATCCCTGCAGGACCTGAAGCAGATCCGCGGGGTGTGCGCACCAGCCGGCCGCCCCTTCCAGCAGAAGGCGCTGTTGTGGGAGCGGCGAATCAGCCCGCGGACCTCGGAGGCCAGCGAAGCCAGCACTTACGACTCGGCCTGCTGCCTGGCCGGCCCCGCGGAGGAGAAGGAGGTGGGGGGCAGCAGGCTGGCGCTGGGGTCGCCCAGCAGCGAGAAGAGCCTGGAGTTCGACTCGGGCTACTCGGAGGCCTCCTGGCAGGACGAGGGGGTGGTGTTGCGGAGGAGCCGGAACGTCCGCGTCTCCTCCTCCGCCTGCCTCCGCACCAACCGGGGCCTCGGCGGCCGGGTCCGGCCCAAATCCACCTCGGACGCTTGCCTGGAGCGCTGGACCTCTTTCGAGGCCAGCGACCCCGAGGACTGGACCACGTCTCTGCTGACCCGCGGGCGGAACCGGCAGCCCCTGGTGCTGCGCGACAACAGCTTCGCCGACCTCATCGGGAACTGGATGGACTTGCCGGAGTGTCCCGAGGCCACGGAGCTCAAACCCAGTGTGGCCCGGCGCCTGGGCAAGGACCTCCTGGGTAACATGCGACGGAAACTGGCAGGGATGTCCAAGAACTTGGAGGGGCGGGGGAAGGTGTCGGTGGCGGAGCCGGGGCGGGGAAACAGGACTGCGGCAGCCCCAAAGCGTCTCTCTTGCCCCGTGGGCTTCCAGGCCCGGATGCCCTTCTTCCACCAGTCCCACACGGGCCTGCACGAGCTGGGCACAGACTTTCACCAGTTTACTGCCCTAATGAAGACTGGGAGCCGACAGCCAATCATCTGCAATGACATCATTGGCTACATTTAATTTATGTCACCGCTGCCAGCTCCTTCCTGTCTTTTGCATAGACGCTATTTCAGGAAATACTATTTTATTTTTATATGTCCTCTACCTGTTATATTTGTTGCAATAATAAAACTTGAAAAGGAAAATAAGGAAAACCTCATTGGGTCATTGAGACGCACACAAGCCTTCAAGGCCATTTATACCCCCTTCCGCCATGTGACCAAATTTTTTAAATAATGTAATGTGGATGATGAGCTGGCCCCGGTAGTGTATTGAATAACAGGTCACCCCAGACGATAACCAAATTGATATAAAAAATTCTGATTATACAATTTATAGTATCAACAGTACACATCAAATATTATTCTATTCCTATGAATATCTAACCTGAATGTCTCAGCTCACCGCTACAAAAAAAAAAAAATCCTTCCAACTGGAATTGCCACACGCCACCCATACCTCAGTGATGCCACCAGGCAACGCGTTTAATGCGCTGGAGCGATGTATTTCAGTGTGTTTCAGTGTGTTTCAGTGAGTTTCAGTGAGTTTCAGTGTATTTCAGCGTGTTTCAGTGTATTTCAGTGTACTTCAGTGTGTTTCAGTGAGTTTCAGTGTGTTTCAGTGTATTTCAGTGAGTTTCAGTGTGTTTCAGCGTATTTCAGCGTGTTTCAGTGTGTTTCAGTGTATTTCAGCGTATTTAAGTGTGTTTCGGTGTATTTCAGTGTATTTCAGTGTATTTCAGTGTACTTCAGTGTGTTTCAGTGTATTTCAGTGAGTTTCAGTGTGTTTTAGCGTATTTCAGCGTGTTTCAGCGTGTTTCAGTGTATTTCAGCGTATTTAAGTGTGTTTCGGTGTATTTCAGTGTATTTCAGTGTGTTTCAGTGTGTTTCAGTGTGTTTCAGTGAGTTTCAGTGTGTTTCAGCGTGTTTCAGTGTGTTTCAGTGTATTTCAGCGTATTTAAGTGTGTTTCAGCGTATTTCAGTGTACTTCATTGTGTTTCAGTGAGTTTCAGTGAGTTTCAGTGTATTTCAGCGTGTTTCAGTGTGTTTCAGCGTATTTCAGCGTATTTAAGTGTGTTTCGGTGTATTTCAGTGTATTTCAGTGTATTTCAGTGTACTTCAGTGTATTTCAGTGTGTTTCAGTGTGTTTCAGTGTGTTTCAGTGAGTTTCAGTGTGTTTCAGCGTGTTTCAGTGTGTTTCAGTGTGTTTCAGCGTATTTCATTGTGTTTCAGTGAGTTTCAGTGAGTTTCAGTGTGTTTCAGCGTATTTCAGCGTGTTTCAGTGTATTTCAGCGTGTTTCGGTGTATTTCAGTGTACTTCAGTGTGTTTCAGTGTATTTCAGTAAGTTTCAGTGTGTTTTAGCGTATTTCAGCGTATTTAAGCGTGTTTCAGCGTATTTCAGCGTATTTCAGCGTATTTCAGCGTGTTTCAGCGTGTTTCAGTGTACTTCATTGTGTTTCAGTGAGTTTCAGTGTACTTCATTGTGTTTCAGTGTGTTTCAGTGTACTTCATTGTGTTTCAGTGAGTTTCAGTGTACTTCAGTGTGTTTCAGTGTACTTCATTGTGTTTCAGTGAGTTTCAGTGTACTTCAGTGAGTTTCAGT
>JAOYSI010003401.1:0-15181 GCA_025775065.1 Hiodon alosoides
GATGCTTTTATTCAAAAACATAGTCTTCGGAGGTTCTCATAGAATATCACCCCCCCAATAAATAAACTTGTACCTTGGGTAAGTATTCTGTTTTAGGAGGTTACATGTTCAGCCAAAGCCCACTAAGGAAAATTCACTGATGACTGCAGTGTCTTATTTTGTCAACCAGAGAGTTAAGTTATTACAACAGTTCATTACAACAAAAAACATCTAAATTAAAAAGGTGTTCCAACTAGTAAATCCTAACTGACAAATGATTACTTTACCCGGCATGGCCAAAAGGTTTTGTAACAATTTTTATTTATTTATAATAAATTTATTTATTAATAATTTATTACTCACCACTGTCTGATACAACACCTCTACAGCTTCTAAAAATCTAACTAAACAAAATAAGTGCCTTTTTTACCCCTAGTTTTATTCCACCAATGTTCCTAAGTTGTTCATCACCACATCTATCATCTATGGTATTATCCATTTTTTAAAAATAGGTTAATGAACTTACAAAGGAAATCTGGTGTATTGCACAAATTGCAGATCACCTGGCAGAGTGCATTGATTAGCAAAACATTCTAGCAAAGGGTTAGAAATGGTTCTGAGGTCTGTACCAAATGAGCCTTCAGACATTGCACAGGGCTCTGAGGCATTGTTTCAGTTGGCCAGTGTTGCGGTCGATCCGTTTGGTCATGGCCTCCCAGTGGCATTTGCTGCTCGTCCTAAAGGAAACTCCATGTACTGCCTCCTGCTGGCGGCCCTTAGGACTGCGACCTACTGGTCGGGTTTGTACTTTGTTCCAGTATTCCAGTCACCTCTTCAACTCTACTAGCTTCTCGGTCACCAGTCAACCATAACCATGGTGTCATTACCACAAAATTTCTGTCAGTATACTGGTCACACAGACATACATATACACACACACACACACACACACACACACGCACACACACACACACCGCCACCCCTGGGAGGCAAAATCACACGTCAACAGGAAACCAATGCAGTTTACCATACTATCAATAATGTTGACTGACAAGTGATGGATGCTGGTCTGCTACGTACGGTCCCATTCCACTCCTGGGGGGTATTTTAATCTGGTAGCATTGCAGGAGAGAGCCCTTGGCATCCCTTAAATCCTGGTGTTTAATCCCGGAACAACAGCGGAATCCTGTGTATTTACAAGATGTATACTGTGTGACTTTTACATTGATCTGTTTAATGTGCATGTCTTATCCTGTTTTAAGTTTTTTGGGTGGTAGAAGTTTTGTGGATGGTCACTTTTTTGGGTGCTAGAAATTTTGGGAGCAAAAAAAAAATTTGGTTCCTTACATTTAACAGTGATTTTGCACCGACTAAAGAACAATTGAAACCTAAAGGCAATATTGTACTGAACATGTATGGTGCTTCCTAGCTTTGTAAATGGGCCTTCTTTGGAAGTCATAAGTTCTCCTAAAATTTCCGAGCCTGACTAATGAAATGTTTTTGTTTCCCCAATGAGAAAATTGGGTGGAAGGGTGGAAATTGTGATTCTTTTTAAAACAACCAAGCGTTGTGTTTTTTCTGTTCATAAAACTCTTCTGAAAGATATTCACTTGCTATTATAAGATACTCCTTTTTTTGAGAACTATTTTTGAGAACTATAGCATTATTAAGCACAGTCAACATGGACTCACAGGAAATCTTATTAGGTTTTATATTTGAAAAGGTATTTGTCCTTTTGACATAAATCAGAAATAAATGCAGAAATCCTTCAACTTCCTGGTGGATTTAAAATGGGCTCAGACACCAAACACAAACCTGGGAATAAAAGGGCTTGTTATTTAATTATTTAATTATGTTGTGTTGTTACCACCTTATAAGAACAATGTTACTGTTTTTTTAGAGAGTCTAAAATTAATTTTTTGTGTCTAAGAGACAGAAGAATGAAGGGGAAGTTCAATTTTAGGTATTTACATTTAATCATTAGTTTAAATGACTAAAATGATTACAGCAGACCACAAACCTCTTCGCCCAGGACCAGAAACACAAGTGGAGTTTGGTTAAAATGTAAATTTCACATTGAAATTAGAAGCTGGAATAATTCTAAATATTCCCTGGCAGGAGCTTTAGTGAAGGAAGGGACTTCCTTGTCATCCTTCAGTAACAAACATCAGTGATGGATTCAGTTAGAATAAAAACCCAAGATCTGATTAGCTATTCGTCCACGTTTTTACCAAAACACAGAAAAGACCTTGTGTTCATGTCGACAGTGAATCTTAATCCATCTAGCCAAAAAAAAAAAAAAGAACATCAAGATTGTACGGACATTAGAACAAAACATTTTACAACCGATCTGAATATTGCATTTGCAGTTATTGAATGCATTCATTTTGCTATAAAAAAAAAAGAAAGAAAGATAACTATGCTTTAAGTTCACATTTACATTTATTTATGTACCAGACTCTTGTTCAGTGGTAAAGAAAGTACTTATAGGCCATGACTGTGTGTGTGTGTGTGTGTGTGTGTAAAAATATGTCATAATAATAATATATCATGTGGTGGAGAAACTCATTACAGACTCTGAGATATGATGCATATGAAGCACTGTGTGGTCGTGTGAGAAAACGGCCAGTGCAAAGCCACACTGCAATCCCAGAGTACACCAGGAGGGTTCCTTGAATGGTCTCTTCTCTAATTTTGCATTACGACCCCTTCTCCCTTCCCCAGTTGAATTTTAATTTGTCGTCGACACCGTGAGTAATGTAGCGGTAAAAACACAGAAAGGTGAAGTCGTCTCTAACAGCTGTTGTCTAAACTATGGGTCCTGACCCCAAACAGGCCTGGAGGACATCTGCACCGGGTCGCCTGTTGGTTTAAATAAATTCAGCCCTCTGGAGATAACTGTGCTCCAAGAAGCTGTTTTTTAGCAACTTTACAGAAAACGTGTTAAAAAAAGACAAAGACGTATGGTGGTGGTGGGATTCGGATTTATACCCTGCAGAATGAGGGAGGTATTTCTTAAAATAAAAAAAGAAAGAATGAAAAGAAAAGTTAATTTTGTCAATGTGCGATGAAAACTCACCAGTGATTAAGTTACATACGCCTGCTACACAAGCAGGACAAGTACTACTACTGTTAGTAATAATATGAACTCGAATGTTCCCAAAGCACCATGTGAAAAGTCTTCTGGCACACGCTGCAGCTGGCAACTAGCTAATCACTGGGTCAGTTGCTAATCAGCCAGGTGACTCTGGGGCCTTCTGAGGTTGGAGTTCTGGTGAAGAGTGACCATTTATTTGCCGCACACCTTGTCCTCGGCCAAAAAGATATTTGTGCGTGTTAAAACTACCAGGATATTCCCACTGATATAATTAACAACATTTTAATTTTGTTAATTGATAGTTTATCTGTTATTTCAGGCATTCCAGGTAGACTTGGAATATGCTTCTTTGGAATGCCAAATCATTTTGATTTCGATTTGCCCACAGTTTTACTTTTCATTTGTAATTTATGATAGGTCGTCAAAGTGCAGTGTAAACATTTTGTCTTCTCTCTTTTGTTTTTTTATTTTGTTCCCGCAGTGGAAATGTTTTACAATCCCAAGGGTTTCTAAAGTGCTTTTTGAATTTCGAACACTGACATGGTTTGGTGGGGGTGGATGTTGAACGTTCCTGTTAGGGGGGGTGGGGCGGCGGGGTTAGGGGGGCGTTGAATGTCCTGGACGGCGCCAGGCCTTGCGTTAGGGTGAATATCCGTCAGTGTCGGGTCTCCAGCTACCAGCCCCCTGTGACGGCTCCTCTCGCTCTGACCTTTACGTCCACGACGGTTTTCCTCCCTCAGCTCTCGCTGCGCAGAGACGGGGGAGGAGGGGGGGGAAGAGGAAAACAAATCGCAATGTGTTCTCATTAGCTCACCGTCCTGTCAAGAGACTCAGGACCAACCCGTTTCAGCTGTCGGCGGTCAGCCAATATTCCGCCAATGACAGTTCACTGTGAGAATACATTACCGCAGGCCGTGCTCTGTTAATAAACCGTCCATGTAAGACTTTAGTGGACACCATGATTGAAAACGAGAGTCCACAAGGCACCTTCTGCTATTGAACCCATGCGATTTCTTGCATCATTTTAATATCTTCAGTACATTTTCAGCAACTCACTTGAAGATAGCGTTTATGTTTAAATATAATCATATATCTTCAGACATGAATGTAAAGTGTCCAGGGCATACATATTTTCACTGCATTTAGCAGTCAATACAATCCCCATCACTTTTTCGCAAAACCTGAAGGTAGCAGCTTTAAAACTTTAGACTTTATTTTCTGTGTGCGCAGTTTAAAGATAAAAGAGTGGAGTCAGATATAAATACTTTTTTTTTTTTGCGTTGAAAACACTCTAAAGACATGCTTGTTAATAAACTAGACTCTGACTAGAGGTTTGCATATCAAAGCCCTGGAGGGACCCTGCTGCTGTACCCTAGAGAGAGATAACCTGAATGGCTTTGGTAAATATCCAGTGATGAATGGTCGGTGTTATACTTCAGTAGTCGCTTGTGTCTGCAAAGCAAATAAACAGCAGTACAGTATTGAAGGATGCAGTCTGACTTCAAATATCTGACTTCTTGGAATTTCTGGTCATGTTTGGATAAATTCCAGCCAGCAACGATTGTCGTATGGCAGTGGGAAAACTGATGTTTCTGCAGAAACAGGTCAAACAGGTCAGGTTTGCATAATACAAGCATTCGTAAACATTAATAATGGCTAAAGGCCGAATGTACATTGTTGTGGCATATTTCTCACTATCAGATATGTTGCTATACTGTGTATTGAATATTTTGTAACTTTGCTTTAGCTCTATTAACTCTTTAATGGCTTCATGTGTATGTACTGTATCTTATCTTTTGTATTATGAATGGATTGCTCTAGATAAAGGCATCTGCTAAATTTGCATTGATAGTTATAAAATAATAATATGTATAATGACGATAAAAACAATGAAGACGAAACTTCTTAATGCAGTGATATATACTGAACACACGAATATATATTTTTTTAAAAAGAATAACATTGCTTATGAAAATAATGAGCCATGTATGTGTTTTAAGGAAAATGGTTTGGACACCGATTGCTACTGTCAGCAAGCCTCCAAGGTGAACCATGGGAAGCTCTTCAGTAATGGATATGCTAACAAACCTGGAAGAGGGTGACTAGCATGAGGAGTCTGAGTTTAGGCCTCAAACCACCAGGGTCCAGGCCTCCCCACTATGTGGCAATCCTCCAGAAGAGAGAGAAGAGAATGGGGCAGTTGATTAAAGTTTCTGTGGAAACCATTTCAGCATCATCTGAAATCCCCAGATTTGAACCGAGGTGAAACAATAAAAACTAGTGAGCGTCTCTCATTTTCTCCCTTGGTAAACAAAGGCAATGAGAAAGGATGAGAATCGGGTGCCTGTGCTCGATCAAACAACTGGACCAGAGAGCTTTCTTCAAACCTGCCACAGATGGTACACGGTTGGGGAAAAGACACTACACCCCACATTAGGGTGCATAAGTAACATCTGCAAATGTTACTGATCCCTCCCACCAGCATATGCGATCATCTGACTCTTTAACAAGGGGATGTTAGAAGATTCAGTTTTTCTTTAAAAGCCATTGATAACATTAACATCAAAGAGTACTGAAATGTCACCAAGGTAACAGAAAAAACAGTATATTTGCTGTATGCGCAGAGCAACTGACATAGAACACCAGCCATGACAAAGATCAGACCAGCATCAGGCCTGAACTTTGCTTGCAATGGCCAGCAGCTGAGGAGGGGTAGGGGTCTGAACCCCTTTAAATATATTGTTATAGCAACTAAGAACCCTTGGGTTCAAGAAACCTAAGGGGACCTCCGGTCAGAAACGCAGAGCAAACAAGAGCATATGCCAGGTCACTGAAAAAACCCAGTTTTGGACTGTGATAATCAGAAAGCATCACTCTGAATACTGTACAGTGGGGCTAATCTTAATTTTATTTATAGAAATTGATGAAAAAGTTCCTCAGTCAATTATTTTTCAACTTGCCTTTCTGTATAAATACACGTTTCATCACATAAGAACAACACTCATAAGTCCTGTAATTATATATATATATATATATATATATAAAATGAAAAATAAATTGTGTGCAAGACAAAAGTAAAGCTTCAAACAGGATCACAGGTTTGTTTTTGTGTTTCCCAGGTTTTAGTTTTAGAGCTGCCCAGTTGTAAATCTCTGCCTTCTGGGGCACCAGCCTCTGTCCCAGGGAGATGACACCACCAGGGTCCAGTGAGGGCGCAGTACTAGCCTGACAAATTACTGTCATTACGAGCAGCTGGGCACAAGTTGTTTGTGATCTGGCCCTGCGACCATCATCATAATGCAAACCAAGCAAAAAAACTCAACAAAGCGGATTCGCTAGCTAATGCAAAAAAACTAAATAAAACAAAAATGCAACAAAGAAAAAGGGGGGGGGGAGGGCAATTTGTCAGTTATATTACAATTTCCAATCAAATGTTTTTGAGTCACAGAAAAAGGGGTGGGGGCAAGGGCTCAACTGATACATGTATAAATCCCAAAGCATGTTATGTGAAGAGCATCTGTAAATTTAGCCAGGATTTTGGGGCCCAGAGAAACCTACCTATACTGCAGCTTTCCTGGTGCTATAACATGCCTGGACCTGAACAAACCCCTTCGGGTGTTTGTTGGATGTACTGGTCATGAAAAAAATACACAGGGCAAGTTTAATAGTAAGCAAGTCACGTTGTTCTTTGTTATGTGGCATGTAGTGCAAGAGGTCTTGCAGTAACGGGAAATGCGTCTTTGAAGTGTCATTGTTGAATCGTTCAGAGAGCATGCCTTTAGATAAGGTCAGCGATTCCGCAAACTCGAAACTTGTAAAGAAACCCTGGAGGGCCATCTTCCATGCCTCCACCGTGCGAGTTACCAAGCTGCAGTGGACATCTACCAGCCTTCAACCTCTACTACAAAGGGCTCCTTGACCTCGATCTTCCCACTGTTCACGATCACGCATTCAGTGTAGGGCAGGTTCCTGTCATTGGTGTCCTGGAGCTCAATGGTGTGGACCACCGACTGAGGAGGAGAGGACCAACAAGACGGTCAGCAGGAAACAGAATGAGGATGACCCCAAGAACGTCTGCTAGCTCTCTCAACAAACGTGTCTGATGCACGGTGTAAATACTCTGGATGTGGTCCATGCAATTCAATATAGGTCTGTTTTACATTGTTTCTGGCAAACTGCAAACGGTGAAGAATGTCTCCCCTTAGGCTGTAATTAAGGTAATTAAAGACTGCCATTAGTAAGTGTTACTTTAAATTATTGACAAAAATGCACAGTGAATAGCATACGCTGGACATACCATCCCCTCCAGGACCTTGCCGAACACTACATGTTTGCCGTCCAACCAGGGCGCCCGGGCAGATGTGATGAAGAACTGGGAGCCGTTAGTGTCTGGCCCAGAGTTGGCCATGCTGACCCAGCCTGCACCTGTATGCTTCAGCTTAAAGTTCTCGTCAGGAAATGTCTTACCGTAGATACTCTGGCCTGGAGTGGAAGAAAAACAAATATGATATCACAGATCCAGATATAGGATCTTTTTGGAGATGCTAAATTTGCTAATTAAACTGGGTCCTAGGGACAAATTTGTTTATTGGATTGGGTTTTCACCATGGCATACATCTGGCTCTACACAGCGAGTAAGCTAGTAGTTGAACACTGGACATGTGACCAGAAAGTTACAAGTTCAAGTCCCAGGAAGGAACTTGCTGTTCATACTGTTATTTTCGGTTCTCAAACAAAAGGTAAACATTTTTTCTCTTTTGTCTTTTGGCCAGCGGAACCAAATCTGAAATATTTGCTTGAAAAAGACTGTTTAACTTGACACGATTTTATTGTGTTCAAAACATGGTTAGATTTGCAGTCAGGCTGAGTAAAATCATTAGTATGCACAAGATGACAGTCCATCTCTTGTTTGTAAGACGAGACAAACAGTTGTACCTCCGGTTCCATCCCCAGCCGTAAAGTCCCCTCCTTGGATCATGAAGTCCTTTATGACACGGTGAAACTTGCTTCCCTTGTATCCATACCCTTTCTGGAAAATAAGGTCGTTTCAGAGTTCAGGATAGACCTGAACACATTTAAATACACGATAAATTCAATATCTATCTATGTATGTGCTTTTACAACCCCAACCTATTCACTTTATATTGGTGAGAGAATGTGGGGTAGTAGAATTGCTTTCACTACAGCTTCGTATTTACAATTTACTCTTCCAGTACACTCATGTCTCAAACGGAAAAAAATGAACGACTCAAATAAGTCATCATCGTACATATTTGTCTATTTACAACATTGTGCTACTTTGTGACCAGACTGCTTATAAGTTTACCTTTAAGACTGATTTTTCCACTGAGATATTGGCACATGCCAATTAAATCTGACTATAGGATAGGTTCTTTGTTTTACTTACTAGTTTTCGTTACTAGATTGTATTTATTTATGTATAAAGTTTTTATTACATAAAAGGTTAACCTTTACATATTTTACAAAGAATGAGAAATGCTATGGGGGGGGGGCGGGGGGTGGACCACTAACCTCTCCTTTGGCTAGAGCAACAAAGTTGTCCACAGTCTGCGGAACGACGTCTCCGAAGAGACCAATCACGATCCTGCCGACCTCGTGACCGGCCACAGTGATGTCAAAAAACACCTGGAGCAAGGAACAAAATAATAAAAAAAATAATAAAGGAGCAGGAGAGAAGGCGCAAATGTGAAAACGCAAAGGGTCACTACAAAAACAGTGCGTTCACACAAAACCAATCCGGAACGTAAAATTTTATATCTAGGCGTATTTACAACAAGCTGTGCTAACTGGAAGGATGAACCAAGAGGACAGAAGGGTCCTTGCATTGTCTTTGCATCTGGTGGGTGACAAATGTTAAATTATGAGACGGAAAAAATGCTATCAAAACATTTAGGCATGTGGAATTATTTTGGTGTTTGTTTCGACAGGTATAATCGTTCACTGTTCTGGATTTTCCTCAGTGTACGTTTCACCTACTACATGAAAAACGTACGTATCATCACGTTCAAGCTTAGACAAAACTTGTCACAGGAACACAGGAAAAAAAACAAATACGCTTTCAGTCTAACAGTCTTCGTATTACGTCCATTTAATCGCGGGATGAAAAACAACATTAACGACATTTCCTTGCACAAGCTTACTACATAGTGTTAGCAAATTCGTTGGTTGCCGCGGTCCCCTTAGTTATCTTCGCAAGGACGGGGTTTTCACTATAATAGGAAAACCAATAAAACGTAATTCGTGTTTTAAAAGTTCTGAGATGCGTACGTAGCTTTCATTTGGACGCGTTTTCCCGTAAAGTACTCGTTCTTGTGTGCTAAAATCATCGTTTCGGTGTACTCTTTCATCGTCTTGACCTTGCAGAGGCAGGCATCTGCCGAAACGACCTACCTTCACAGTCACTTTTGGTCCTCTTCCTTTTGAACATGCAACATATTGTGATACAGACACTAAAAACAGTAGTACGAAGATGTAGGAAATTATTCGTAGCTTCATTTCCACAGTGGGTACCAAGAGACTCAGCAGCTGTTCTCGCTTTTCACGGCAAAAAAAAATCAGAAACGTCCTCAGTCTGCTTCCTGTACGCGAGATCCCTCCTCTAAAGAGGGCAGCGCTAAAAATGCCGACGAAGGGCTGGAGAACACGAGCGTGATGGACAAGACGCTACGCGCGTCTTATTCACCCGCCACTTACGCTACTCTACTGCACTGATCCTGACAACGTCTTTGTACTTATCAATACAGCAACAAAGATAAGAACCACGTTGAGGGGTGCCCCTGAAAGCTGATGGTGAGCCCCCCTGAATTTAAGCTTATATCAATAATGTCAAATTTAGAACCATTAATTAAATTGAATTAAATATCTATAATTCAAAGCAAATATCAGTAAAAAAAACAAACACGTGTACGATTTCTGTTTTTTCTTCTTCTACTCCTATAACGATATTCAATACACTTATATAAAGTGTGATTAGCGGATTGCCAGCATTTTGATTTGGTGTCAGCCTTAATTTTAAACGATTTCTTTAAATAACATTTCTCTATATAATTACAACAACACAACCTAGCTGTTCACTTCAAGCTGATCTCTATAGGCTTCTGTGTCACCTTTCCTTCATAACGAATAAGCATGTTCCTGCCTTGAGTGGTGGGGAAATTACTCAACACTGTCTCAGTTCTACTGAGTGTAGTGCACTACCAGACCCAAACCCAAACCATACCCCTGAACACTAAGCTACTAAACACTGTCTCAGTTCTACTGAGTGTAGTGCACTGCAAAACCCAAACCCATAATGCCGATCACTAAACGAATAAACAATTCTACAGTTCTACAGAGTAGAGTGCTGCGTCCCCAGCTGCCACCTAGGTGCATCAGCATTAATTTTATTGCCTTTAGAACTGCGGTCTCTGCTGTGGCCCAACTAGAGAGTTCCTCTTGGCGTCTGCTGTGGTCCCGGCCTACCGGTGGCACTGAGACTGCTCACAATACTACTGTTCTGTTTCTCAGCATCTCAGTCCAACTGAGTCTTAGCAGACTCTGCTATATTTGAAATCCAATTGAATTTCAGCCCCTGCATCCTTTGGTCATTGGTCTGTGTCCAGCTCAGGTCACTTTTTGTGTTGAGTTGGCCTTTGGTGACAGTGATTACAAACACAGATCACTTAAAAAAAGATGCGTACTCACATAACAATGGGTCCTCAATCAAATTCCTACACTATCTGTATTCTATCTGTGTTCAGTTGTACCTCATTATTATTTCTATAAAAAGTTTTAATATCCTTGTGTGCTTTGCCCATGTGTATGGTTCACCTCTTCCACACACAAACTACATGCACCTATAACATTTTGTACCAGGGTGGCCAGTGTAGATATTAAGTATTACCAAACCAGTGTCCTGCAGAATGGACAGGGTAAGAGATTGCTGAAGGTTTGCTACTGTGAAATTAGAAATTAATAGCCTTCGTTTTTTTGGTTTTAAACACTTCACACCTTGGTTCCGGTGTTAACTGGATCATTGGAGTTAGAACCTGCGGCCTGCCGGATGGAGGCCAGCAGGACCGAAGGGGGTTCAACATGGTTCAGCATGGTTCCCACTGGCATTCACTTCCATTAATTCATTGTGTGGATCAGGTTGTGCTCAAACAGTTGGAATAGATTAAAAAATGCCACCCACAGAACCGGTCATGAAGTGTTGTCGCCTTTCTTTAAGCCGTTACTTTCCTTAAAAAATGTGATTATCATGATAGGATGTTTAACTAAATGTACAGCAGATAAATGGTCAGTCAGATCTGCAAGCTGTGGATTTTAAAGTGAGGCTGTAAATCTGTGATTCAGTTCCCAGCCAGCATTCGAACCCTGTACAAAACTCGGTGTGAATGACATGACCTGCAAGTCTGTGAGACTCAGGGAGGACCCTCAGTCATAGGTGACTCCAGGCACATGGGCAGCTCTGTTAATATCCCTGTTAATACAATGGTGCTGTTGCTGTACCCAGACTGTTCACATCACATCCTGTGTCTTGTCTCATGACAAGCAATGTCTGTTTCCAAATGTGCATGGAGGTTATGTTTGTTATTTATAAATATAAAAATCCAGGGCAGGAGACATACAGAGAAACCCACACACACACACTGAGACATACACACAAACATGGGTCAGTTTTGCAGTACCAATACACCTAACTTGCAAGTCTTTTCGACAGTTGGAGGAAACCAGAGCACCTGGAAAAAACCCCTCAAACAGGCCAGAGCTGGATTCAAATCCTGGACTCTGGCACGGTGAGGCACCAAAATTAAACCATGCCCTGTATTGTTGTTGCCACTACAATGTTATTAGTATTTTATAATTAATATAATTATTGTTGTTATCATCATCTTTAGGTTTAGGTATTTTACAGCTTTTCCTTCCATAAGTTATTGTTCATTCATACCATCATAATGCAACGGTTTACTATTGTGCTTTGCTTGGATCTCGCCAACATGACTTAATGCCCGCTTTATTTACCACTGTGTTACAACTTGTAATACAAGGCTTAAGGCTTTGACTGTGGTTATTTCGAAGCTCCGTGAGAATGGATAGTTGCGCCCTCTTGGGTTGTCCACAGTGATCGCCGTTTCTCTGCCTTACACTGTTGGCAGAGTTACACGCGTAGAGCTGCGGTAGTCATGTGCCGATTCATCTGCGTTAATTTACATTTGTTTGGCCGAATTTGGCTTGATCGACGTCAGCGCTACTAAATCAATTGTTCACGTATCCACGCCTTTTGAGAACTAACAGGGGGTCCGCTAATCCTATAATTTGGACAGGATTAAATCGAATTAGGCTTTTGAATACCCGTAAATTTGCAATTGACAATAGCAAAATTTGCAATTGACTGCACAGATGATCCAATAAAACGAGAAACAATGTGCCTTTGATGAGAGGCGTGCGTTAGAAGCGCGATGACCATATGTCGAAAAACATTATTGACATTAAAATTCCTTCTGGAGTATATTCAAGGAGGCACAATATTATTCAAACGGAAATTGACATTTTGCAACCGCAGAATTTAAAAATAAATGACACAGCCATGGTTTGTATGTTTAGTTTTGCCATACAAAAAAGTCATTATTTTTAAAATACATTCACGTCGGAAAACGCGGTTCGTTAAATAAAACGCATAAATAATTGCGTTTTAAGCGTCGTAACATGCTCAAAAATGCACCTGCACCTAATAATTAATTACTTAGTAAATCTCCCAATAATTATTAAGAAATGTCCCAAACTGATTTAAAATACATGGATTCGGTTGTTATGACTATCAATATACGTCGTTTATTACGCGCTTCCAATACACTTAGTCGCACGAAGGTTTGATCCGGAGGATGCAAAAGAAATTGCGCATTACCAACTCCCATCTGAATATACGTCTATATTAATGAATTATATACCCGGCAACCCGTGACCTTAGAACCATAATCAGGAGACACTCGGGGCAATGGGAGCGGCTGTTGAATTCTTTATCGGACTCCTGTCAAACAGGGCCGTCCATTTGTCTTGCGCCCATCAGGCGAATTAATTAACAAGAAATGTAAACGTTTTAATTGAATGTCAAACGGAATACAGTATGCAAATACAGGTGACACCTATCTTAACGGCTTAAAATCAAGAATACGTAAACGTAAATATGTAAACTTATGCCGTAAGATACGTTTAGAAAGAAAACACCGCGATAATTAGATTATTTTACCCAAGAAAATGATGAATTTCGGCATTTCATTTATTGATCTGGGCTCCCATTCCAGCGCGTTTTACTTTAGCAGTCATTAATCAATGAATAAAAACACCCGCGCACTCTTCCTATAGCAATTCATTCCACCTAAATAATTTCGTGTACAAGTAAACAAATAAACACTAGGATCATTACACTTACATGTAAATGCATTAGCTAATTTAATAATAATAATAATAATAATAATAATAATAATAATAATAATAATAATAATAATAATAATAATAATAACAGCAACGGTTCTGCTGCTCAACCAGCTTTTTGAAAGCCGAGTAAAATAGTTGTAAAACATAAATCGTGCAGCGATCCTCCAGGTATGTTCTCGTTTCTAATTATACTACCACTACTACTACTACTACTACTACTACTACTACTACTACTAATAATAATAATAATAATACCACTTATTATTATTATTATTATTATTATTATTATTATTATTATTATTAGGTAATCTTGCAAACAGAGGAGGCACTGTTTCCAATCCTAATTGTTCACGTTACATTAGTTTTTATTAATGAGGGGTGATAAAAAACAAATGAACAAATAAGTAGCAAAAAATTATCAAAACAATCCGATGGAACAACAACGTCCCTGACAGAGACTTCGGTGGATAACATTGGTGTAATGAGAGACCCCACTCCCGAGGAACCACTATTAATCAGTCAGTTTGCACATCTCGATTTACAAGCTTGAGATCCCAGCAGCGTTTAGTGCGCAAAACCGTTTACAGTTTGCCTGTGACTGAATTATTTTTCATTAATGGATTTTTCTCAGATGTTTACTTTAAAATTTTTATTACAGTTATTTAGTTATTTATTTTATCACCATAACATAAATGACACCAACGATACGTTAGGTAGTTATATTTTCAAATGTATGCAAAAACTTTCCTATTACATTATTGGAAAGGAGAAACAGAAATTGGTTAATCCTAAAATTCCTATTGATCTCGAACTTGAATGTTGAACATAACTGCCACTAGCGTTTTCGCTAATCCGCCGTCAGCGTGACACATTAAAGTATGATTATTAATTGAATACCATTACTGATAAGATTGGTCGATGTTTGAGACTTAAAATAAAATTGCCCTTGTTTTAGGCCACGCCGAATTATTCGCATTTAGAAGGGGAAAGCACGCGGTTAAAAATCCCTCAAAAAATAAATTTACACATACAGAGACATTTTGAGTCAATGTTGTTATTCACATTCTTTTACAGTGAATGGCTGTTTCTCAGAATAGAATTCATTTTCAGACGATTATGTTTGCGTTTTGGGCTGTTATCAATCTACAGAGGGAACGATATGACGGATGGCCTTGTCAAAATGACGCCAGTCAAAACATTTTACTGCCATTCTGGGCGAAATTGTGCAAAATGCCCTACATTTAGATATATAGACACTATCCAAACAGCAGTAACTTTCTCAAGCGTCTGAGAGTGGGTGGGAAACACCAGCGCTGGATAAGGAGTCGAGCAACAACGCCACGAAGTCGGTTATCTTTAAAGTACGCATATTTAAAGGTCCAGTCCAGGAGAACAAAATTAATTACCCATAAAAAGGTTGAGTCTTACGTAATAATTAAAAGATATCACGTCCACAAAAAACAAATAATGAGATATCTTTAAAAAATGAATTCAACATAAACCTGAACGGTAATCGCATATGAATTGTATTTTGTATTATTATTTTGTAATTCTGCATGGAATTTAACTTCAAGTTGTGAAAATCTAAGAACATAATATTACAATATCCCAATTTTTAAAACATTTTCTGCAAGGCAGCCAGTGTCCCATTACTGTATTATATTTATA